>SNQJ01S0238944.1:0-13643 GCA_010110895.2 Picea sitchensis
AGTACGAGAGTGATGTAAAATATTATGCAAAACAGATTAAACGTATAGTAATGAGAAGGGACGTTGTATACCTTTGGAATGATCAGATAAAGTGATAGTATGAGTTTAAATATGGGTGATCAAGAGTATAATAGTGGCAAAAATTATAAACAAAAAGGTACATTGTGTGGTCCTAACAACCCACTGACTTACAAAAGTTGCAATATGAACTCTTGGGTACTGTCTGATACTTCTGCATAATTGGACAATGATATGGATCATGTCCATGTGTTTTATAGATCTCGCACCATGGTTCTCCTTTTGGCAAAGGGTTTGGTAGCCCTGTTTCCATGTACTGCGCAAATGTTGGGCACTCATTCTTGTGGTGTCCTTCCGTCCTGCATGTGGTACACCAAACAACTTCTCTTTTCTCTTTGCCCCTGTTTTGGTTCAATTGAAATGTGAGGTTTGTTGGGTTCATGTTTTGACTATTTTGTTTCAATGGCCAAATCCTTTTTGCATGTGATATTATATATGCTATGCTCTCATTTAGCCATTTTGAAGGTATTCTCAAATATTTCTCTATAAATCGCACAAGGTATGTATAATTATCATTTTTGCAATGATTTTACGATCAATTCAACTCAGTTAAATGTTTATGAAGATCTAACACTTTAGTTTTCTTGCAATAGGTCAGAATCACGATCCGATCCTCCATCTGACACCTCGTCCGACACTCTATTCAACACTTGATCCAACACTCCATCTGGCATGCGATCCAACACTCAAAGCGCATAGGAGTTGGCGGTCGGTACATTGGCGACCTTTGATGGATGAATCAAGGATGTGGGTTTTATGACCCCTCATTCCCTCCATCTATAGAGCTCAACACACCTCGGATTGGGCAGTTGCAACGACTGCTGAGTGGCACACAAGATTGTTAAGAAGATGTTGCTGCTAGAACACATTTAATGAATTTACTGTTTTTAGAGAGGGTCGACCCTTCTAGTGGTCGACCTCTCAAGATCTGTAATCACCTATAAATACCATTGAATGTGACATGAAGAATAGACAAATTTTATTATTTTATACAGACATTATCACCATTTTTGTCATATACTTTGTTTTTATGCTTAATGACAATGCTGTGTTAATTTAGCGATTGCGTTTTCTTGGTGGAGTGTTGCCATGACCTTTTGGGGGGCCCACTAGTGGTCTGGGTGATTATTTCTATCAGTACATATTTACATTTATCTAGTTTCCTCTCTTAGATTTCAAAATTGTTTCTTCATTGTGTAAATTTCTCAATTTCAATTTCTTGCTGTGTGTATATTTTAATTGCAGATTGCTTATCTAATTCATCTCCCTGTACACTTTCTCTTAATTGCAGATTGCTGTCTGAACTATGTATATCATAGAGGGACGTCCATGGTTGTGTGTTAATGATTATATTTTGTTTGCAGGTTGTAGAAGCCGGTTAATTACATTGTTATGTCTTTTTCTTCCTAGCTATAAGTTACTCTGCAGAGTACTAATTTCGATAGGTTTATTTTGTAGCTTTGATAGATCAATTGCTTTAGTTTTGATAGTTTTGAGATAGTACTAATTTAGATAGGTTTACTTATAATTGCAAATACTCTTTGTAGGTCTGTTTCATTTATTAATTTTGTCTCAGTATGATAGGATAGAAATGGATTTTGAGTTATGATTTTTAATAACATTTTGGTTGATTTTGAGTGTGATGCTTAATGATAGTTTAGTTCACTTTAGATTATGAATTTTAATGAAATCTCAGTTATGAATTTGAGTGGTAATTTCTAATTAGTATTAGTCAAAGAGTTGTAGGTTTGCACATAGTGGTTTTATTGTCATCTTAAGTATGAATTTGAATTAGGATTTTTAATTAAGTGTTGATTATGAGTTTATAGCTTTGCTTGAGTTAGTGATTTTGAATAGGGTACTTTCCAACAGTTGTGTGATAAAGTGAATGATTGATGTTGAATATTTTATGCACAATGTTTAAAGATCTCATGGATTTCAAGAGCACTTAGTGTTACTTTTATGATGGAAGAACTCTCTATAGACTGCCTTATCCATACTTTACATTTCTCTATAGATTTAGCATTGAGTTAATTCCACTTGAGTTATCATTGGTAGTTAGATGACATCGTGATGTTATTCTCCACTGAAGACACAATCATCACATCTAAATGTTGTCACAACACTCTTGCTTTTAGTTAAGTAGATTAATGCTTATTCTTTGCAAGATAGAAATAATTGTGAGTTTTTTTTAAGAATAGAGTTCACTTGTCAAGACAATTTTGATAGTTTAATTGCTTACTTGCTACTTTATTGTTCACTCAGATATAAATAGATCAAATAATTTAGAAATAGATTACTTGTTGTTTGATTATTCAAAAAGAGATTGAATATATTAAATAGTTTTGAAATAGATTTCTTATTATTTGCTTATTTAGAGATAGTTCATAGTCTTAGATTGTTTAAGGTTACTTAGGTCAAATAGTTCATACTTCTAGAATTTCTTGAAGATCATGAATTGAAGGTTGCTTTACATAGAGTTTGCTGTTTAAATAGATTTTGAAATTCATCTCTTTAAAAAGTAAAATTGTAAATTAAAAAGAGTGTTGATCCATAGGGTAAACTATCTTCTTAGCTAGACAATATTTCCATTAGGTTTTCTTTTTGCCTTGGCTCATATTGTGCCACAAATATAAGTTTACTTACCTCAGGTTGACAATTTAATTGAGGGAATTAGTGCATATAGAATACCCATCATTTTTGGCGCCACTGCCGGGGAGTTGTCTTAAGGTAGAAAATAGTTATGAAGTAGATCATTTCTGAACATTATCATTAGTTTGGTGGAAGGGGAACTTTAATACGAGAGATAAGAACCTGTGCATCTATTATAGTAGGTTCCCCCAAACCCAATGACAATTTTTATTTCTTATTTCTTTCATGAAAAAACCTAGGGACCCATATGGAAGATACATCAAAACCAAACCAAAAATTCTGATCAAGGTTCCTTCTAACATTTTTGGAGGAAGGAACACTCCACCCATAAACTCTGCATAACGATACCGAAAAATAGGGGTTATCTCAACCCAAAGGGCTAAANACCCATATGGAAGATACATCAAAACCAAACCAAAAATTCTGATCAAGGTTCCTTCTAACATTTTTGGAGGAAGGAACACTCCACCCATAAACTCTGCATAACGATACCGAAAAATAGGGGTTATCTCAACCCAAAGGGCTAAATAAGTCTCTGAAGAGACAAAAACTACGGGCACTATAGAGCATAAGATTGAAACTTCAACAATAGTTAGACATGAGGCAAGACCACTCGAGACTTCATTAGAAAAAACCAACACAACCTTTTCCTTTTCACCACCATCAGGGGACTCTAAATTTGTGGATATCATTGACCCTGAACATGTGAATGCTCTTTTTGGTAGTTCAACCAATATAATTTTATCCCAAGTTGAAACAAAAAATTTGTCACCAATAGTTTCAACAGGCTCGAGTAAAGTCCCAGACATCTAAACAATAGATAAATATTCCTATCGAAGAGATACCCTTCCTGGAAAAGAAACTTGGGATACTTTGTTATCTTCAAGGATAAAACCATTCAGGTACTCTCTCTTTGGAAACCAAATAAGTATGGATGATCGGGAGGATCACAACCATGTAAAAAACAATGAGGGAGAAGAAGTTGTAAACCAAACAGAAACCACCTTCAGGTTTTCAATTTTGGATACCACACAAAATGTCAACATGAAGAACATTCCAATCTCTGCACTGCACACGTTTTATGGTAAAAACAGTGAAGACGTAGATACCTTCCTATTTGATTTTGAAATCTTGTGTAAGAGATACAATTACTTGCAAGATGAGCAGAAATTAAAACTTTTTCCTGCCACTCTCAAGGATTCTGCACTAAGATGGTTCATGGGGTTAGGAGAGTCCAATATTAGGTTCTGGGAAGACATGAAAGATATATTTCTTAAAAAATATCAAGACTACTGCAAGTCCAAGGATTCTCGTAATGATATTTTTAAAATCTAACAGTTATAGGACAAGAGTCTCGAGGATTACATCTAACGGTTTGCTTATACCTCACAGAAATCGAAATACCATGAGCTTCCAGATGATGCAGTCATGACTCTTTTCCTTAAAGGAATTTTGGAAGAATATCTAGAGATGCTTAACCTAATGGCATCAGGTGACATATCCCATAAACCATTCATCGAAATCTGTGAAATGTATAGAAATAAATTGAGGAGTAGGGCTAAAACTGGGAAGACTGTTCGGGATCCTTATAGTAGAAACCTAAAAATAGTTAGTTCAGGTGGTATTACAAGAGTAGAGATAGGAAACTTATTGAAGAAACTCAAAACTGATATCTTAAGTACAATAGGTTCCCAGTTGGACACCCTAAAAATTAAGAAGAAATAAGAGGAGGAGATTGCATCAATGTGCATATTTTGTCCAAGATGCAAGAGGAAGCATTCCTCAAGGGAGTGCCCATTAGACAACATTTCAGTTTGTGGCTTCTGCACTAAAGACCACCCAACTGAAAAAATGCCCATCACTACCTGATTTATTTACCCTTTACAGAAGTGGGAATCCTGGGGAATCCTCTTATGCACCTAGGAGGCCATGGCAGCCCTAGAGTCAGCCTACATACCATGATTTACCACCTCAAGTTCCACCCTATTATCAACAACCAAAACAATGGAACTCATTGAATTGGAAAAAATGGTCTCCACAATATCACCATCCTTGACTACAAGGATGGAGAGGAGGGCATACCCAAGGAAACACTCAAGCTCCACCTATTCCTATGCCCACTCATCCTTACCCACAATTTCCATTGAACATCAAACAACTTTTTCCAGGTTTTTTCCCCCCACCTTTACCTCCTATTCCACAACAACCCCAACAATACCATAATACAAGCTCCCCAAGACCGAAATTATTACCGACACAACCGGTTCCCAACCTGAATAACAAACCAACTCAACCTCTTCACAATGTTGAGCTGCAAACCTTCCAGACATATGTTATTTCTACCGTTCCATTACATGATATCCAACTATGGACGGGAAAAGTTTTGGATAGACAGAGGCCTTCAGTAGTCATATGGGAAGAAGAAGAAGATGAAACTCCCAAACAACCCACAGATGACACTAAGTGGGAAGATGCTATCATTCCTAAAGACCAGGAACCAAAGCTTCCACAAAATGAATCTTCATAGATTACAAAAGCCCCTCCTTATCCAGAAAGATTAGTAATTGAGAAACCTACGATTCGATCGAAATTTGACATTTTAAATGAATTGAAGAATATCTGTGTCAAAATTCCCTTGTTACAAGCCATAAAGGACATTCCAATTTACAGTAAGGTGGTCAAATAATTGTGTATCAAGAAACCAGGTAGGAAACAAAAGGATCCTCCAACAATACATTTGATAGGAGAATTCTTTGAATACATATCAGAGCAGCCTAGGGTCACAAAGTATGGGAACCTAGGGAACCCCGTATTAACAATAACCATTAATAAGGTTCCCATTGGAAATACTCTCATAGCCCTAGGGGCATCCATTAATTTTATGTCTGTTACTACCTTGGAGGAATTACATTTAAAACCCCTTCTTAGACCTACCCCAACTATTTTGGAATTAGCAGATAAGACAAAAGTTATACCTGAAGGAATATTGGATGATATCATAGTTACATTAGCCTCATGGGAATATCTAGTATAATTTCTTGTCATTCACTCAAAGGATCCTGCTAAAGGGCATCTCGTTATCTTGGGAAGACCTTGGTTGGCCACAAACAATGCATTTATTCACTGTAGAGAAGGTGAAATGACCATCTCAAATGGACTTTCTATACAAAATCTTACCATATACCCACCAAATCAACCTATTATGGAGAATATATGGTGGCTTGAATGTCCATATGAGAATGAGAACTGTGAAGAACCCATGCTTCCGAGTGATTATTCCTAGGAACTTCAGGAGAAAACAATGGAAAATGTGCTAAATCAATTTATTTATGCTATCACGTGTGTTGATTTTCCACAATATTTTCCCCAATTTGAGTATATGTTTGGGGAAGAATTTCAGGAATAGTTGGACCCATCGACTTTGTCTTCGACATCTTTTATTTTTGAGATAGATGAGTCTGCCACATCTTATACCATGTCGTATGAGATTAGTCATGGGAAATTCCTACATATAAATTATGGACTAGATGTAGACCAACAAAAACAATTAGTAAATTTCCTTAAGGAACAATCGTGGGCATTATCCCGGGAATACACCGATATGAAGGGTACAGACCCTGACACATGCATTCATCACATATATACCTAGGAGGAAGTAACACCTATTAGGAAACCCCAGAGAAGGATGAATCTTACACTCAAGGATATAGTAAAAGAAGAAATACAAAAGCTATTGAATGTTAGATTTATTTATCCAATCTCTGACAATAAATGGGCATTCCCACTTGTAGTGGTTCCAAAGAAAGTAACCAGAAAATGGAGAATTTGTGTTGACTTCCAGGAACTTAATAAGGCCACTCTAAAGGATTATTTTCCCCTTCCCTTCATCGACCAAGTCTTGGATACCTTGTCAGAGAAGAAATACTTTTCCTTCCTGGATGGATATAGCAGATACAACCAAATTCTCATAGCACCCGAGGATCAGGACAAGACTACTTTTACTTGTCCTTGGGGAACCTATGCCTATAGGGTCTTACCATTTGGTTTGTGTAATGATCCTTCCACATTTCAACTAGCAGTATTCAAGATATTTGCTGACCTAATTCATGATTGTGTGGAAGTATATATGGATGACTTTACAGTGTATGGAAATAATTACCGGGAAGCCCTAGATAATCTAAAGAAAGTCCTTATCATATGTCAAGAAATGAATCTATCCTTAAGTCATGAAAAATGTTAAATGTTGTTCACTGAAGGAGTAGTCTTAGGACATCACGTTTCATTCTAAGGGATTAAAGTGGATCCTGCTAATATTGAGGTAATTGTCAAACTTCCACCCCCAAAGACTCAGAAAGAGGTAAGAATCTTTCTTGGACATGCCAGATACTACCAAATATTTATTGAGAATTTTACGAATATTGTTGCACCCATGTTTGGATTGCTTACAAAAGATGTTTATTTTCTTTGTACTAACCAGTGTCAAATCACCTTTGAAACTCTAAAAGCTAAATTATCTATGGTACCAGTTCTTAGGGGACCCAATTGGGCCCTTCCATTTCACATATCCACTGATGCCTCCGATACTACAATAGGAGGATTATTAGGGTAGAAAGAAGACCAACAATCCTATGCCATTTATTTTGTGAGAAAGAACTTGTCCCCTACCGAGTTAAACTATACAGTTATTGAAAAGGAATTCTTGGCAGTTGTCCATGCCATCAATAAATTTCACCATTATATCACAGGATACGAGGTATTTTTACATACAGATCACTCTTCCATTATATTTCTCATGAATAAACCCATTACCAATGACTGAGTAACTAGGTGGCTCCTGTTATTACAAGAGTTCAATATCATTGTCCTTGACCGACCTGGAAAAGAGAACTTAGTAGCTGATTTTCTTTCATGCATTAATCATGAGGGTGATAATATTCCCGTTGATGATAGTTTTCCATATGAGCATCTCTTTTCCCTCTCCATAAACACCCCATGGTTTGGGGACATGGAAAATTATTTGGCTACTAGAAATATACCAGCTCATTTGTCACCTCATGAAAAACGTCAAATTATCACACAAAGTGATAACTACTCCTGGGTTGGCCATGAAATTTTTCGTACTGGACCAGACTTGATTATTTGTAGATGTGTCCAAGAAGATGAAATACCAAAAATCCTATGAAGTTGTCATGATGGACCATGTGGTGGTCGTTTTTCCGAAAAACGTACAACATATAAGGTGTTACATTTAGGTTACTATTGGCCTATAATTTTTAAGGATGTTTCAAAATATGCGAGGAGTTGCAATATCTGTCAAAGGATAGGAAGACCCACATGGGCTGATGAAATTCCTGTACGTGCACAAGTTATGATAGAACCTTTCAAGAAAGGCCCCCTTGATTTTGTAGTTCCAATTTCACCCATGTCTTGTAAGAAGAATTATATTTTAGTTTGTATAGATTAAGTCACCAAGTGGGTAGAGGAAAAAGCCTTATTTAGGGCTACTGAAAAATCTATTGTTGAATTAATTTATGAAGACATCTTTAACTTCTTTGGTGTTCCTTGTGAAATTGTTACAAACCAGGGCACACGATTCACTTTTAAGATGATGAAGGAATTAATGGAGAAATATGGGATCAATCATTGCAAGTCTTCTCCATATCACCCAAAAGCTAATGGTCAAGTAGAGTCCACAAACAAATTTTTGGAAACTATCCTAACCAAAACTGTCCAATTACACCATAGGGATTAGGCTAATAGACTTCCAGAGGCTTTGTGGGCATATCATACCACCTGGAGAAACACCATTGGGCATACCCCCTACGAACTAGTGTATGGAAAACAAATACTTCTACCAATTGAATTCCAAGTAAGGACTTTCCATATTGCTTCATAATTGGGATTAGACCTAGATGAGGCAAAAAAACAATGAGCCCTACAATTGACCGAATTGGATGAGATTAGACAAGATGCTATCCAACAGACAATGTTAGTTCAAAACCAAAGGAGCAAGTGGCATGACAAATTTATAAAGAAGAAACAATTTCAACCTGGTGATTGGGCTTTGTTGTTTGATTCCTGATTCAAAAATTTTAAAGGAAAACTTACCACTTGGTGGTTGGGTCCTTATGAGGTAGTTATCGTGTATGATAAAGATAAAAACAATTGATGATGGACACGTCTCTTTTGTAGTGAATGGACACCGACTTAACTTTACCACAGACCCATTTCCAAAGAGAATTTTCTACAGGTAATGTCAACCGACAAGGAATTGGCCTTGGTGGATGGGGAAGTTCCTTCTCCCTCCCCCTGTTCTTGAATTTTTTTCTGAATTTTGATTGCACATATGTAAAAGTGTGTTTTTGCTGATAAACAATTTTTGAGATCTATGCAGGTATTTATTTCACCAAAAGTGGGAAATTTCAAGGAGACAAAAAGGGAAGTATTTTGCTTCGGAAAAAGATATTGATATATTTGAACTTTGTTGTCTGCTTAAGAATTAGTTGAATACTGACTTCTTATTATGCTCAGAAATTGCTTGCTATGAATTAGCCATATTGTTTTTGCAAGATTTCTATATTCCTTTCTCTCAAGGCATCTTTAATGGAAATTGCTCATAACCTCCACCATTAGAGGATATAAGGAAGTGACACCTTGTCTTATCAAACCTAGAGGTTACTCGTACAATTTCGCCAAGAACCCTGAATAGGTGAGTAAAGTATCTTTATGAAAGCATAGAAAAAAGGTCTGATTAGCAGTTAGCCATGGAAACATCAATATAACTTTAAAAAAGAAGAAGAAAGTGAGTAGGTCCTGAAGATACCTTTCTGTTCTTTTCCAATGGTAGCATCCACTACACACTAAAAATGCTTGATTATACCATATATTTAGATAGGCTACGTCCACTTAAGTATCCCTTACATTAGGAAAATCTATAAGGAATACATAAAGAAGATTCATCCACTAACATAAATACCAGTCTTTAATAAAAAAAATTCAGAGCTGCCTCCCCATCTTCTTGCAAAAAACAATCTTTATATAAAAATCTTAATATATCGTGGATCAATCTCTACTGTAAAAGGGTGTAAGAGGCTAAACTACTGAGATACTGAACATGTATGTTGCCAACGGGTACCATCCTATGTTATGACTGGGTAAACCCGTCGGAGTACTGAACATGCTTGCTGGCAGCGGGGCATTCTACCTAGCGAGGGTGATGATATGACAAACAATAAATAAAATTCCTAAATCTTAAAACTTGTCATGATGTATGACATTACTTGTAGACAAAGATGAAAAGAAGTATGCATGGTTAAGCAAAGGTCAATGAACTCCATAAATCTGCCATTGGGAAATAACTTTAAGACTATCCTAATACTCTCTCGCCTACCTCTTATTAACTATACGTAGGATGTTTTGTCCTATTGGTGGGGCCATATTTTAACCGTCTCGTCAAACTAATGTGTGAAATTTATCTCTACACTTGGAAAACTGTAAATCTTAGGCTATTGGAAGAATTGAATGGTTCCCTATATTTTTTATTGTGAGGTGTCACAATACTTAGGAGTGGGGGAGAGGTTTCCTAAGCTGACAAATGATAAACACTTCCATCTATATTACAATCCATGAGAAGAGGAAGTAATATCTCTGTTAAAAATTCTGTCATATTGTTTTTATGATATCCTAGGCTATTATATCAACAATTGATTTTTTTAGCATGCTAAATTCTATACTGCTGACATCACTATGTGTTATAAGCCTGCTGTGCATTTTTATGTTTATATAATGGAAGATTGCTTCACTGGTTCTTTGTGACAATTACATATCAACAACAAACTGCTAAAATCACTACAAATATGTAGTGTTACACACCTATGAACATAGGAACAAGTTGTTTTATATCGTTAAAGATTGATGAAAAAGAAATCAACAATGGATAATCTTATTCACACTCATCCTATCCATGCTCCATGCTCCTGTTCACCATGACTGTCAAAAATTGTCCAAGATGAGTGCTATGGGTGAACATCCATTACGATGGGATAATTTCCACTTACACATGAGGTCCGAATGGAGTGCCATCTGGAGTACCAAATGGAGTACCATCCAGAAGACCGTCTGGAGTGCCATATGGAAGACCAAATGAAGTGCCATATGGAGGATTGGGCGAGGTATGTATATACTGTAAATGACCACGATTGCATGTAGAGATGATCTTTCGAATTGATACACATGTGAAATGGTAAGTTCGATGGATTGAGTGGTATATTGTTCAAAATTCATGTTAATAATTGAATTAAAACTTTTTAATGCATTTTTATGATAAAATGTCCTAGTTAAAGACTTGGGAATTGATCTAATTCTCACATTTGTCTCCAAAGTACACCACCATTCGAAATTCAAACGCAACACAATCATAGTCGCACATGGTGATCGTGTGTGATGAATTTGCTCACGAATTAAACCGTTTCCACCTCCATTGCGTTAAAAACTAGGGATTTTGCCCCAATTACCATTCCATTTGTCCTCTGTTTGTTGTGTCACACTCACCCACTGCCTGATTTCTTCTTCCTGCTCATTCCTCACTCTGCAACCATTCCTAAATGCTATGAACCATCCTCCTATGCTGAGCTTTTGGCTATTCCCAAATTCGCAGAGCGTAGAGAGATCTTCCTTCGCGCAGGGTGGGGACCATTCTTGTCTAGTCTGCAAGGCCATGACGATGGTGTCTCACTACAATTCTCTCTTGGGTTCGATGGGAGGCTGGATCATGTAGGGTATCTGGCCTTCTTGGTCTCTGAAGAGTCTATTGCCTCAACCACAAAATTGCCACGGGTTGGGGATCGATAGTTCAAACACCATCAGTTGCCACATCCAAGCTATAACAGAGTATTCAAGCCTTAAGTTCAAAACGTTTTTGGAGCCAAGGGGTACTAAAAAAAATGGATCAAGGATGAATTGATTAACCCCTTGATCATAATTACCAGGCTTATCACTTGTGAAGGTAGGTACTTTGTTTTCAAAGCTTATTATTTTTGTATGTTAGCCCATTTACAATTTAATAAACCTTTGAATTTTCCTTTCTACTTCCTGAAAAGTCTTGAGAAAATGTCTTCCCAAGTTCATAAAAATTTGGCCAACCCTCACAACAATTTATTCCACTATGGCCTCATCAAATTTCTTGTTATAGCTGAATTGACAAAACAGAGCAAGACATGGGATGAATTCCTCTACCAATTCTCAAACCCCCACATTATAGTCAAGACAAGAAAAATATCAGTTGATTCAGGGGCTTTCACTCCATCTAAGCCTCATTCTCCAAAAAATCCAAACCCTCCAACACAAACTATCTCTCTATTTGATCAAAAGGCCAAGAAAATTGTTGATTCCCTTACAACCTCATCTGGTAAGAAAATAGAAAATCCTGCTGATAATTCCCCATTGCCTTCAACACCTGTTGATCCTCAACCTAAGAAGCTACAATATGCATTTCAAAAAGACTTTCCTTCAGTCCCTACAAAGAGAACATGAGCCAATCGATTCAAGGGGGAATATTTTTGAAAAAGCACCCGAAGTACTAGAGGAAAATCCAATGTAAAACCTCTAAGCACTTCGGATCCTATCTAATTATCTTCCGATCATGAAAGCCCCCATAAAATACTTAGAGAAGTTTCTGAAGAAGAGTTTGAGCCCGATAAAGAGGTCAAATCTGAACCTATTATACCTAGTCTCTCTCACAAAAACACTATTACTCCTTCCTCCCAAATGGCTACATCGTCTTCCAAAGTTGATATACCTTCTACATCCATCAAGGGATCGAATCCCTCTTCTCTTGAGCCATCTGATCATAACCTAATTATTGATAAATTGCAACAAGAAAATGATCAGTTGCTTCAACAATTGGAAGAAAGAAAAACTATGGATAGGCATCTGCATCATGACAATGTTGCTTTGCAAGAAAAAGTGAATTCTCTTCAACGATTGGTTGACCAGATGACCACCACCAATCACAACCTTCGGATGCAATTGAAACATCATAAAAGGCCTAAGACAAAGTCCCCAGGGCAATAGGAAGAAGCTTCTAAATCCAATACACCCCCTCCTTCACGAGTATAGTTATGTTGGGCGATTCATTTTTGTTTGTAGAGGGACCTGCAAATCCTTAGGAGTGGGGGTAATGTTGGGTTCATGTTTTGACTATTTTTTTTCAATGGACAAATCCTTTTTGCTTGCGATATTATATATGCTATGCTCTCATTTAGCCATTTTGAAGGTATTCTCAAAGATTTCGCCATAAATCGCACAAGGTATGTATAATTATCGTTTTTGCAATGCTTTTACGATCAATTCAACTTAGTTAAATGTTTATGAAGATCTAACACTTTGGTTTTCTTGTAACAAGTCGAAATCGTGATCTGATCCTCCATTCGGTACCTTGTCTGACACTCCGTTCAACACTTGATCTGACACTCCATCCAACATGTGATCTGACACTCAGAGCACATAGGAGATGGCAGTCGGTACATTGGCGGCCTTTGATGGATGAATTGGGTATGTGGGTTTTATTCCCCCTCGTGCTCTCCAGCTAAAGAGATCGACACACCTCTAATTGGGTAGTTGCAGCGACCACTGAGTGGGACAAAAGTTTGTTAAGAAGATGCTGCTGTTAGAACATATTTAATAAATTTACTGTTTTTAGAGAGGTTCGACCCTTCCAGTGGTCGACCTCTCAATATATGTAATCACCTATAAATACCACTAACTGTGACATGAAAAAGAGATGAATTTTATTATTTGATACATACATTATCACCATTTTTGTCATATACTCTGTTTTTATGCTTAATGACAATGTTGCGTTAATTTAACGATTGCATTTTCCTATTGGAGTGTTGCCACGACCTTCTAGGGGG
>SNQJ01S0238945.1:0-13643 GCA_010110895.2 Picea sitchensis
AAGTTAATATAATTAACCACGTAGAAATCATTATAAACACATAAAAGAAACTTATATTTTTAATTAAGATCACTGACTGAATGCAGACCCTAGACATTCCTCTTGGTCATAGACTTTGTTGTTCATACACTCTCAACAACAGGTCACCTCCAAGCTAGGGCTATGAATCCACCAAGGAAAATGATACCTAAGCCAAACTAAGGTCTAACAGACATCACAATAAAGGACATTCCCAGGTTCAAACTCCAACAAAATTTCCCAATTCACAACCTCTCATTCCCTACAACCTGTCCCACCCTAGGAAGTGTAACCCTTCTTTGCTCAACAATCCTTAGACTATCCCACTTCCCTTATAGGTCTTCAAAAATAGGTCGATCAGGAAGTATATGAGATCCATGGCACTTGGAACACAAGGCTACTCAAGGAGTTACAACACCCACTAGGCCAACACACAGGGAAACCTTTTGCCAACAGTTATCTCACCCAAAGAGAATTCTCCACATGCCTGACAACCTGATTCTTCAACCCAAACTACCAAGGATTTATTGGGTAACAATAAAATTCACATCTCCCACTCTATCCATAAAATTGTATAGATGGTATAGTGGAATGAATGAGTAGATGATGAGAATTACACTAATTCCCCACATTATATATGCATGTTCCTTTTCTAACATTTGTCATTCTAGGAACTACCTTTGACTCCAATTGGTGATTTGTTTCCCCCACTTAGGAACTTAGGATAAAAACATATCATATGACTTACAAATTAGGAATAATATTATTTTCTTCATAATTTATCTTAAACCCCTTGACTTAGATCCCTTTCCCTTTGGTGGAGTCCTATCCCCAATTACTCTTTTGTCTAGCTTGGTCTACAATAGTGATGTATTTTATTAATACAATCGAGTGTGATTACATATCACATTTGTTAGGATTGTTGCTCTCTTGAATCATAGGCTCCCTGACCTAAATCACATATGCACTTAGGCCTCAAAACATATATATACAAAGGCACTCTAGCCCAAAACATCTTGGCTCACCAGCCTATAAATCATATGTACATTTACAATTGGGGTTCAGCCTAGGGGTATTACATTCCCCTCCCCCTTATTTATGAATTGTCCTTAGTTCATTATATACACATTTACAATAAAAAATTCTTCAAAAGATCCAAAAATATGTGGGTACTCCTCTGACATGGCATAATCATTCTCCCATGTGGCATCCCCGGGACCGTAGCAGGTCCACTACAATTTTACTAGCTCAATGGCTCAATTCTGGAGCACATTGACCTTTTTGTCCAATATGAACACCGGTTGGACCTGGAAGTCCCCCTTGCTCTCCACCTGGATCACATTCCAATCAATTTCATGATTAACATGAGGAACATACTTTTTAAGAAAGACACATGGAATACATTATGAATGCACATGGATGCAAGCAGTGCAAGCATGTAAGCAATGGGACCAATCCTCCCCAAGATTTCAAATGGTCCATAGTATCTTGTTTCCATATTTGGGAAACTCCCCAATTTAAGTGAAATCTTCTTAGCTTTCACTTTCAAGTAGACATGCTCTCCCACTTTGAATTCTTTGTGAGTTTTGCCTTTGTTTGGACACGTTTTCTGCCTATCCTGAGCAACCCTTAAATTCTACTTTATTTTCACCATCTACTCTTCCATTAATATGAGAAATTCCATACCAACCACTTCTCTGTGTGTTGGGTTGTCCCAGCTCACCAACATGTTTCACTTTCTGCCATAGAATGCTTCAAATGGGCTCATCTTCAAAGATGTATGATACCCATTATTATAAGAAAACTCCACTAAATGTAGATAATCTTCCCATTTTGATGGTTTATTTTTCACATACATTCTTAGCATATATTCAATTACCCAATTGGCCCTCTCTATTTTCCCATGTGATTCTGGGTGATATGTTATGCTAAAATTCAAATTTGTCCCAAATCCTTTAAACAATCCTTTCCAAAAAATTGATGTAAATTTTGGATCTTTGTCAGAAACAATTGCCTTATGGACACCATGTAGCTTGAAAATTTATCTCATGTAAATCTATGCAATTTTAACCGCCTTGTGAGTTAGTTTCACTGGAATAAAATGAACAACTTTAGTTAGTGTATCAAACACCACCATGATGGAATCATGTTGCTTCATTGTTCTGGGAAGCTTGGTGATAAAATAAATTGTCACAACTTCCCATTTCCACTCAGGAATGGGAAATGGCTATAGAAATCTAGCTAGATGTCTTTTCTTAACCTTTATATTCTAACATTCTATACATCTAGCTATATAATCAACCACCTCTTTCCTCATATCTGGCCAAAAATATTAACTCTTTACAATGACAATTGTTTTCTGGTATCCTGGGTGCCTAGCATAAGGAACATTATGTATTTCTCTTGACAATATATTTTCTAGCTCCTGATATTTAGGCACATAAAATATTCCTCTATACATGAGGATTTCATCCTCTCTCAACTCATAATCTTTAATTTTTTTTCTGAAAATTACTTTGTTGTAATATTTCTTTTGTTTGCATATAGTGCTGATCAGATTTTGTAGCTTCCAAAATTATGTCTTTCAAATTGTATTTGTACATGATAATGGTTATAACATGCATCTCATGTACTCTCATGTTGAGTTCCTCAGCCACCTTATTCTCATTGTCTTTGATATGATTTATATCGAAGTCATACTCACTAAGGAATTCCATCCATCTAATTTGTTTGGAATTCAAATTTGGTTGTCCAAACAAATATTTCATACCACTATGGTTTGTCCTCAACTGAAATATCTTTCCCATGAGGTAATGCCTCCACATATTTAAGGCATGAAATATGGCTTCCAATCCTAAATCATATGTGCAATAGTGCCTCATGTTCCTTCAACTTCCTTGACTCGTAGCATATCACATGCCCATTTTGGGTAATGACTCCTCCAAGCCCTTCCTTGTAGGAATGAATGTACACATTGAAATATTCATTTGGATTAGTAATATTCAATGTTGGTGCACTTGTCAATAAATTCTTCAGGTGATGAAAATTTTCTTCACATTCATAGGTCCACTCGAACTTCACACCCTTCTTTTGCAATAAAGTGATCGGATGTGCAATCCTTGAAAAGTCTTAAACAAATATTCTACAATAACTTGCAAGTCCCATGAAATATCTCACCTTCGATACATTCTTTAGTGTTGACCATCCTATAATGGCTTTTATCTTTTCAAGATCCACTTCTATCCCTCCCTTTGAAATAATATGGCCCAAATAATGAATTTTCCTCTAATAAAATGAGCACTTTCTTGGCTTGGCATAAAACTGAATCTCCACATGTAACACCATCCTCAAGCATTGTTCATTCTCTTCTTCATACTTAGAGTAGATAAGTATGTCATCCAATAAGACAATGATAAATGTATGTAAGTAATTTATGAAAATATCATTCATCAAACACATGAAGAAAACTGGTGCATTTGACAACCCAAATGACACCACTACAAACTCATAATGGCCATACCTTGTTCTAAATGTTGTCATGTTGATATCTTCTTCTTTGATCCTTGCCTAATTGTATCATGTGTTAAGAACCAAATATAAAAATATCATAAAAATATCAGAATAAGTACTCAACGCCTTGACAAAGAGATAAATTCAGATAATAAGCCTCTTCGAGGGGGAAACCTCCTTATACATCATATATATTCACAAATACAAGATGATTCCAAATGAAAAGGTCTTCTTGGTATATATAGGAGACTAGGAAGCACAATTACAACTAATGGACCCAAGACAACATAAATAAAATAACAATTCTAATGTAATATTCCCCAATTGAGGGGTAATGTACCATGAATTAGGGCTTAACATGCCCCTCCCCTTCAGACAAGTGTTGTCCTCAACGCTTGAGTAGTTATGGATGCTTCTGTATAAAATACTCATCTTCCCATGTGGAATCTTCAGCAGGTAGTTTCTTCCATTTAATGAGATACTTTGAAATTGATCTACTCCTTAGCTGGTGAATTCTTATGTCAGTGATAGCTTCATGATCTAATATGATTTTTCCTTCATTGTCAAGCTCTGGAAATATAGTTTGAACTGGGATCTTGTCACCTATAACCTTCTTTAAGCATGAAACATGGAAAACAGGGTGTACTTGCGAAGATGCAGGCATCTCCAATTTGTATTCCATAGTACCAAAATTTTGCAACACCTTATAAGGGCCATAATACTTCGGTGATAATTTATTATCCTTCTTAGCTTTCTTGAGGGACATCTGTTTGTATGGTTGTAGTCTTAAAAATACCCATTCCCCTACTTCAAAACTTATTTCACTACGATGTTGATCTGCTTGTTTTTTCATGTGATTTTGTGCCATGGTCAGGTTGTCCTTTAAGATTTGGAGAACTTGTTGTTGATGCTCGATGTGATCTTCCACTACTTGAACCTTATATTTTCTTTTAGAGAAGAAGTAATGGATGGTGGGTGATACCACCATTCTTCCAAGTTTAACCACTTGAACCATTGTGTTTGTTTATCAGAGACAAAGCAACGAAGGTAGCCTTCCAGAAATTTGTTCACTATATGAGTTTGTCCATTCAATTGAGGATGATAAGATGAGATATGAGCCAATTGAGTACCCAAACAAGAAAATAATTATGTCCAAAAATTTCTAGTGAAGATGGGATATTTGTCACTTACAACAATCTTTGGGCTTCCATGTAGCTTTTGAACTATCTCCATGAATGCGGTAGCAACTGTACTGTCTTTGAAAGGATGAGAGAGTGAAAAAATGTGTGTACTTTGTAAGTCTATCAAAAATGACCATGATGACACTCTTTCCTTCAGAATTCGGTAACCCTGTGATGAAATCCATGGAAAACTCCTCCCAACGCTGACCTGGAATGGATAATGGTTGTAAAAGACCTGGGGTATTAACTGTTTCCACCTTATTTTGTTGGAAAACCAAACATTCTGCCACAAACCTTTGAACATCATTTTTAAGGCCATCCAAAAAAACCTCCCTCTTGACCTTGTGATAGGTTTTCAAAAATCCTGAGTGCCCTCCTACCAAAGAGGTGTGCAATTCCAAAATTACCTTTTGTTTGAGTTGGGAGTTCTTACATAAATATAAGCTATCTTTGTACCATGGTGAATTATTTTTCCATGTAAATGTATCAGATGCACTGGAATCCTGCTGCAACCTTTGAATGAGATTCCACACTTCTTTGTCATTCTTCCATTCATCCCTTGCTTATGTTATCCAATTAGGTTGGATGATAGATATAGCACAGAGAAATGCCTTAACATATTCATACTTTCTTGAGAGTGCATTTACCACAACATTTTGCTTCCCCTTTTTGTATATGATTTCAAAGTCATAACCCAACATCTTGGTCACCCATTTTTGTTTCTCTTCTGAAGATAATCTTTGTTCCAATAAGTATTTAAGATTTTCATGATTTGTTTTGACATTGAAGTGCCTACCTATTGGGTAAGGGCGCCATTGCTTCAATTCATGTAGTTTTTCCATCATTTCCTTCTCTTAAATGGGTTTGTGTAATTCCTTTCCCTTGAGTGGTCGACTTTCAAAAGCAAGGGGCCTTCCTTATTGCATTAGAAAAACACCAATGCCATTTCCCAAGGCATCACATTCCATAATAAAGGTTTTTGTGAATTCTAGTGTGTTCAAGACAAGAGCTTTGCACATTTCCTCTTTAAGTTGCTCAAAATTTTGAGTTGCCTATGGAGTCCATGAAAATGCATCCTTCTTAGTTAATGCAGATAAAGGTGATGTTATTCTTCCATAGTTCTAAATAAACTTGCGGTAGTAACCTATCAAACCCAAAAATCCTCTAAGATTATTCAATGTTTTGGGAATCGGTTAGTCCATCATGGCTTTAATATTGTTAGAGTCTACCTTGACACCTTCATGAGATACAATATGACCCAAATACTCTACCTCCTTCACCCCAAAGAAACATTTGGATGGTTTGGAATATAGTTGTTTCTCCTTTAGTAGTTCTAGCACCCTGTCAACATATTGAACATGATATTCCCAAGACTTTATATAGATTAGTATATAATCAAAAAATACTAACACAAATTTTCAAAGTAAGGGCTTGAAAATGGAATTCATCAACCCTTAGAGTGTGGAAGGTGCATTTGTAAGGCCAAAAGGCATGACCAAAAATTCATAATGGCCTTCATGAGTTTTGAATGTTGTTTTTGGGATATCTTCTTCCTTCATTATAATATGATGATACCTTGAACATAAATCCAACTTTGTGAAGTAGATTGCTCTATGTAGTTCATCTAACAATTCATCAATTATGGGAATGGGAAACTTATATTTAATGGTGATCTTGTTGAGCTCTCTATAATCTGGACACATACGCCATGAGCCCTCTTTCTTGAGTACCATTACCACCAGTGCAAAGTAGGAAATTTGTCTAGGTCTAATAATTCCAGCCTCTAAAATTTATTCAACCATACAATCAATTTCACTCTTCTGGGCATAAGGGTATCTGTAAGGCCTGATGTTAATAGGAACACTTCTAGGAATTAAGTGAATAGCATGATCATGATCGTGAGTGGGTGGAAGACCTCTGGGAATATCTTCAAATACTTTGGAATGCTTATCAATGATCCCTTAGATATCTAGAGAAATAGATGGATTATATGTTTTAAAATCTAATGCGCATAGTTTTACAATTACACCCTGATGCCCCTTTTTCAATAATTTTGTCATGCCATTAGAGCTTACCACCTTACTAGGTTTCCCTATGATACCCCTTAACTCAAATTCCTTTCTTCCAATGAAAAGTTCTTGAAAATTAAAATCTACTGTTCCCAATGATTTTAACCATTGGACCCCTAGTACGACATCAACACCGCACATGGGTATATCAATAATTGGACTATTCATTACATATTCCCCCATAGTAAGATTGATCTTATGTAATTTTCATGAGAAATTGATAGTTCCTCCATTTGCAATCATTACTTGAAACTCTAGCACTGGATATATAAATCAATTGAGAGCTTTGGATAATTTACAGTGAATGAAATTATGAGTACTACCATAATCAATTAGCACTATTGCCTTTTTATTTTTGATATATCCTTCAATTTTGAGGGTTTGAGGAGTGCTAATTCCAGCCAATGAATGACATGATATGGTGGGATTCATCTCTTCAAAAGAAATCTCTTCTACATCTTCATCTTGAGATGGTTCTTGTTCTTGCTCTTGTTGTTGTTCTCCTTTCTCTTCACAATCTATGTAAAATAATTTCTTCTCACCACACTTATGTCCCTTACTATACTTACTTTCACAATTAAAGAATAAACCTTTTTCTTTTCTTTCCTCCAATTGTTGATTTTTCAACCTTGTAGGTTGAGGTGGTTTAGAAGAAGGAAAATTTCTCTCTCAATATATGCTAGGGGTGGTCCTTCTAGTAGCCATAGCCATATTTTTACTATCAACATTTCTTGCCACCCTAAATGCATTCTCTAATGATTTGTGGGCTCCCAAAGGAGAACCTCATGTTAAATGTTATCCTTTAAAGTTCCTATGAAGACATCAATCAGGTGGTCATATAGAATATTTGTTACTTTTATATTTAATCTTTGTAAGTTCTCAATGTGCTATGCAATTGAACCATTTTTCTTGACATTTGTCAATTGGATAAAGAAGGTATTGCTCTGTGTATCCTCATAGTGTGTTATCATTTCTTCTGTGAAAATTGTCCAAGTGACAAGTGATTTGCGATAACAAAGCCATCGATACCACACAAATTGATTAGGTTCTAAATATAAGGAAGAAATTCATACCTTTTGTGTGTGAGGCACAACATGTAGATCAAATAATTGCTCCATATGGAGTATCTATGTGATTGTATCCTTGCCATCAAAGTTCCACATATCAATCTTAGGAAAGTGGTTGGTCTTCAACCCAAAGTTGGAGTGTCTCTAGTCTTGATTCATCTTCCTTGTGTCCTCATCATGAATTTCATGGGATACATTGTCACTTTCAGGTGGCCTCTCTATTAGCAACTTTTCCAACCCTTCCATGATATCCTCTTTTAAGCCATCCATATTAGTATCCATCATCACTTCCAACTTAACTTCAGTTGAATCCATCATCCTTTGTAGTTCATATTTTGTTACTAGATTCTTTTTTAAATCATCTATGTCCTTGGGAATTTCTTCACCTTCATCAAGAGTCGAAGTAGGACTGTCTAAGGGATTATTTGGTGTAGAATTTCCCTTTTTTGGTGGCATGTTTTCTAAGTATCACTGCAAGATAGGAATTCCTAATTGGATTAGGTAGATGTCCTCACAGACAAGGGAGTGTTAGGTGCTATAAATCTCTGATATATGTGTGGGGTCCAACAATAATACTCATCAAATATCTCAAGGAACTAACTAAGGAGGCTTGAGCATGCCCTTAGTCATACTATCTGACTACCCAGGTACTAGAGATTGATCTCCCCGAGGGTTGTTCTCGGTGTACTATAGCAACAAGACGACCAAATGGTTTACTCAGTTGATCTCAGGATTCTAGGGGGTCTCCTGATATACACTAGGTACTTGGGAGCTCAAATCCACAGTAGTGTTGTCTAATGCACAACCGTTCAAAAGGGGCCTTTTGATATACTCTAGGTATGTGGAAGAACCACATAGTCCCTGGGTAGTAGCACTGACAAGTAACGAAAACTCCTATGTTTAAAGACGTTGGAATACATCTATACCTAAAAAAACATAATATTCTCCCAAATTTATGTGATACTCCTTTTATCCAACTTTATTCCACTTTTTGAATC
Source organism: Picea sitchensis (assembly GCA_010110895.2). NCBI lineage: Eukaryota > Viridiplantae > Streptophyta > Pinopsida > Pinales > Pinaceae > Picea > Picea sitchensis. Next base: position 8,844 of record SNQJ01S0238945.1, read on the forward strand.
ACCCCAATTGGATTGTCTAGTCAAAAGATATGGAAATTTCCAAAAAACAAACGCACCTTTTAAAACCTTGATTTGGAGATTGTTCTGCTAGATAACCTTTCTTCTGTTGTAGCTCTGCAATTTTGTCCCTTATGAGTCTAAAATTTCGGCCTAAGGTATCTTGATGTGTCTTCTTTCCAACCCCACAGGTTAGACCAATATTGGATTCTCCAAGATAATTTTATGATAAATTTCCCAATATTTGTTGATGTTTTTTCCTTTCAAGAAAGCGAACTTGTACGGACTTCCATGTGTCACTGTCTTCACTTAAAAACTTTAAATTTATACCAATAAAACATCGGTCTATACCCTAACTAATGGAACAATTCTCACACAATTTGGATGTCTGTATATTCATATATAACAGTTTTCCCAAGAACATTTGTTTTAGAATGAAATATGGACCAGCCAAAAACCCTACTTTCCTCAGAGAATAACTTTCATAGTATAAAAAATCAAGGGATAAAATTTGTACACAAGATACTTAACTATTCTTCATTCATACTATAAAAATTTCAAAACCTAAAACCAAGCCAAAAAACATTGGGAGTGAAAATTCCAATAAGACCTATTTCAGACTAGTTTCAAGACTAGTCACAAACCCTAACTTGAACATAATGTATCTACAAAAATATAACGAACCAAGATATGAAATTTGGACCCAAGTTATATCTATGTGTCTACTCTACACAATAGAAATTTTAGATCTTGAAACATTCTATAAAAAAATTGTATCGAAACATTCAAGAAGTCTTGTTTTGAGGAAGCCAGTCCCGAGGATTATCTAGCTCTGATACCAAATGCTAAGAACCAAATATCAAAATAGCATAAAACCTCAGAATAAGTACTCAAAGCCTTGAAAAAGAGATAAATTCAGATAATAAGCCTATTCTAGGGGGAAACCTCCTTATACATCATATGAATTCACAAATACAAGATGATTCCAAATGAAAAGGTCTCCTTCATTGATCCAGGTGGATCCAAAACTGCTCAAAAATACTCAAATGCAAAAAAGGAGGATCTAGGAATGACCCAGAAGTCTGAGAAGGGCCCCTAGGCTCAGAAAAAATGCTTAAACATCAAAGCTCTCAAACTTGGATGAAACCAAATCCATTGCGTTCGGCTTGTTCTCCTGTTTCCGGCCATATATTTATTTTCTCAAACGGAGTTCATATGAAGAAGTTATGACACTATGAAGTTTTTCGAAAACAACAAAAAAAGTCAAAAAGTCAATAGGTCGTACTGATGACATCAGCAGTACGGATGTTGACATCAGCATGACAAGTGGCAGCCTAAGAACGTGACACATGGTAGGCTGTATAGAGGATGATTTCATCCGTACGGATGATGATATCAATAGGACACATAGCAGGCCATACAGGTGACATGTGGTAGGCCGTACAGGCGATGATGTCAGCAGTACGAATGATGACATCAACAGGACACATGTCAGGCCGTACAGGTGACACATGGCATGGCCATACAGGTGATTATGTCAGCATTATGGATGATGACGTCAACATGACACGTGGTAGGCCGTAGAGGTGACACGTGGCAGGGCCGTATGGATGATGCCATCATCCGTACAGATGATGATGTCAGCAGGTGACACGTGGTAGGGCCGTACGGATGATGATGTCATCCATATGGATGATGAAATTAGCAGGGTGTGTGGCATCATCCAATGAGAGGCTGACACGTGGCCCAATCAGAAGGTGCCACATGTCCCCTTATAGAAGCTCAACAGTTGGTGGATTCAGCCAAATTTGGCAGATTTTCGCCAAATCTGGCGGTTACCGCCAAATATGGAGGAGGTTCGCTAATTGGAGAAAACTAGCTAGAGGCTCTACTTATTTAGCTGGGCATGCAAATCGAGGTAGGGGAGGTTGGAAGACACTGCATTGGAATCCATGCCAAGAAATGTCCCAGGTGACCTGCTCAGAAATAGGTCGACTTTATACTCAAAAGTTGTAGACTTTCGAGAGGATCCCGAATATTCTCTCTGTTTCTTCATCAGAGTAGCTCAACAACAGAGTGCCTTTAGAAGAGGATTGGCACACTTTTTGAGACTGTATGGATCTGACAGATAGAATCTGCATTAGAATTCATGCCAGTAGGTGTCCCAGGAGAAGTGCCTAGAAATAGGTTGACTTTATACTTAAAAGTTGCAGAATTATGAAGGGATTCCAAATATGCTATCCATTTCGTCATCAGAGTAGCCAAACAGAAAATTTCCTCCAGAGCCCATTTAAGCGAGCCAAGCATACTCAAGTTTATAGTCAAAAGTTGCAGAAGGACGTATTCCAACCACCTATGATGTATGTTTCTGCCCATAATTGCAGATCTAAAAGTTGTCTTTTGAGAGCTCTTATGTAAGCCTTTTCTTTGTAATTTTTAAGCATTTGAGATTAATTAAAGAATGGTTGCACTGTTGGAGTGGACCCGGAGATGTAGCCAGGAAGTCTGGTGAACTCCGTTACATTAGTATATAGGATACTAGGAGGTACAATTACAACTAATGGACCCAAGCAAACATAAATAAAATAACAATACTAATGTAATTTTCCCCAATTAATGGGTAATGTGCCACAAATTAGGGCTTAACAACTTGACCTAAGGTCAATATTGGAGAATATATTTTCACCATTTAGTTGATCAAAAACATCATCTATCCTTGGAAAAGGATACTTGTTCTTCACAATCCTCTTATTAAGTTGTCTAAAATCAATGCACAATATTAATGTTCCATCCTTATTCTTCAAAAACAACACTGGGACACCCCAAGGTGATGCACTTGAGCATATAAAACCCTTCTTCAAAAGATCTTCAAGTTGCATTTGCAATTATTTCAACTCTGGTGTACTCATCCTATAAGGAATCTTGGACACTGGGGAAACTCCAGGCATCAAATTAATTAATAAATCTATATCTATATTTTGTGGCAACCATGGTATCTCTCCAAATACATCCTCATAATCCTTTAATATTCGATGGTCTTCAATACTTGGCACTTTATCCTTATTTTCCTCTTCCATATGAGCTGCATAAATTTTGCATCCTTTCTTGAAGCTTCTTTTTAGTTGCAAGGATGAAATGTTTCTAATAGATATTACCCTTGGAATACCATGAACTGCTCTCAAGTTCCCTTCCTCATCCAAACAAGTGAAGGCCTTGTTGTAGCAATATAGAAAAACATGAGGCTTGTCCAACCAACCCATACCAATTAGGAAATCACATGAACATAAAGGTATGATATTAAAATTTTTCGTTTGTGTTCAGTCCATTCATGTCCATTGGAAAATCCATAACCAACTCATTGACTCTTCTTTTAGCTCCTGTATCTAACTGAATTAGTCAATATTTCCCATACATTCTTATGTCCATGTTTTCCATTGTTTAATCCTTTTATACACTGTGAATGAACTTCACTATTTCTCCTCTGTGAGGGAAATCTCTATACATTTGATCTCCCTCACAAACCCAACATTTAATAGGTTGCTTCCTTGGCATTTTTCCCAATGTTTCCATAATTCTAGGTTCATTTTTAGCTGGTTGTCCCTAAGAACTATTTCTAAAGAATGGTGACTTGTACCCTTTATTTATTTTCTCCATATTACCTTTCCTCTTGTCAACCTAGGATATCTAAAAGGTTGATCCTCCTATATGTTTATCATAAAGGAATTTGGCTCTCCTTATTTCTTCCTCCAATGTCTTGGGATCAACATATTATATCTTATCACTAAATATTGAAGGTATCCCACTCAAAAACTTTTGAATCTTTACTTTCTCATCCTTGATGAAGTCAACATATGTCATTACTTCTAAGAATATTCTCTCATACTCATCCATGGTCATGATCCCAAGATTGAGTTAAATAACTCCTTCATCTTCCTATCATAATAACGTTTGGACAAGTATTTATTCTGAAAAATAATTTTTGAATTGCCTCCAAATGATCTTCTTCTTCACAATGTTATTTAATTGAATGAGTTGGTCCCACCACATTGATGCTTTTTATTTAAGCTGGTAAATTGGAATTCTACCTTCTGCATGTGAGGAATAATTGTGTAATTGGAAATACTTCCTCATCCCCAATGACTAAGCCTCTGCATCATCATATTTCCTATGTTCACCATAATAGGTAGGAGATTTGATCTTTCTCATATCCCCTTTTAGTTCATCCACTCCAATCCTCCTATTGTGATTTCTAATAGGAGATAAACTTGGAATAAATTATTCTCTTCTAACCAAGTGTCTTGGTGAGTGATGATTATGTCTACCAGGACTTCTATATTCTTCCTTTTTGGCATGAGATATGTGATCCTTTGACTTACTTGAATTTGTCTCCTTATCCACCTTCTTCTTTATCATGTCCAACCTATGCCAAATATAGATGTTGAAGCCATTATTCTTCTCTTGAGATTTCATAAGCCTCTCATTATCATCTTTATAGCTCAACACATCTATTTGCATATTATTTATTGTCTCTACTAAATTTATGACTTTTGCTTTGCCTTCCCCATGCCCATTGGATTTCGTTTATGCACTACCCAATTTGGTGTGTAACCCATTGAATTATTCGACATGGATGTAAGTTCTTTGTGCATCCTCCATGTCTCTTTTCTCTCTATTTTTTCTACTTGTTTTTATTTGTTCCCTTAATTTTGCAAAATGTGCATGCAATAAGATTTGTTAGACAAAATAATGCAACAATTTTGTAAAATTATGCACAATTATTCCCTTTAGTGCACCATAAATATT
>SNQJ01S0238946.1:0-13643 GCA_010110895.2 Picea sitchensis
TTGGGACAGAGTTAGTTAACAGTGGTGACAGTGGGATTTACAGTGCACCGGGGCTGAGGGGTTTTGGGCTCGGAGGGCTAGGACGTCCATAGATGTCCTAGGGCCAGGCGTACTGGTCGGTAAGGTGGCTAGTTTTGGGGTGTCGTAAGGAGCAAGCTGCTGCGGATTGGTTCAAGCGAAGGGAGACAGCATCAAAACGAGGTATTTAACCTGTTATGCAAATTGTTATGTAAATTTAAATTGTTATGCAAATTGTTAGTAAAAATGTTATTTTATTTATCAAAATCTGGGAGTGAATATGCTAGAGTAAGCGAATTTTTAGTAAATTTCAAAATTTCCGCTCTGTTTTAATTCATGGTAGTTTTAATAAAATCATGGTCCCTACATCTGGTATCAGAGCCATAGGTTAGAAATCTGGGCCTAAAGGGCCAAAACTCCAAGCTCAAATTGCCTCTGCTTAACCTGCAAACAACTCCAAACCCTAACTGTTGCAAACAAAACATGGGAAATGGCATTAGACAGTAAAAATAAAAATAAAAATTACAAACAATAAAATGTTCATGGCAAGTAGAAAATAATTAATGAATATGGATACTCAACTCTCTGAAAAGAAACTGAGGAAAAATAATTCTTATTAATTAATTCCGGATTGTAATTACTGGTACTTCATTAGTAAAAAAAAAAAAAAAGGGGGGCACTACCAGTCTCAACTGTTTGAATACCAAATATCTATCTCAATTGGTAATTTTTAGGTATTTATAATCAGGATTTTTTTTTTTTAGAAAATGTTAAGAAAAGAGAATAAAACAAGCAACTAGAACTAGGGTTGTTACACTTTCGGAAAGACACTATTTACTCCTATTTCGTAATCTTTTATATAGGTATGCTGGACATGCATTTAATCTTTTGAAAGGACCCCAGACTCAAGTGTTTGTTTTCTATCACTGGGTGGGTTCTTAGACTCATTGACTGACCTGGACTCTGTTCTGTTACTTTCAATGGAAGCATAAGAAGGATCTACCTATGCAAGGGTTGTACGCCACTCAGGAGTGTGCTGAGAATCGAGACCCAGGTAGCTGTGGTAAACTCCTACCAATTTGCCACCATAACCAAACCCATTGTAAAACTCAGCAATCATATTAACCAAAACGAGTCCAGATGATTCACACAAATAATCTGTAGATCCCTTCGGCTGGTGTATATGTGTGTTGGACTGTCAATTGACCTCCACTATTACACACGTTCTCCTCCAGACTGTTTTAGTATGGCTATTAATATTAAAGAAAAGACACTAAAAGGCAATATTATTCATCTAGGAATTAGGGATTTGAGATAATTTACCCCAGCAGCATAGGGAAACACACAGGAAAAACAAAAAAAAAATATATATCACCAAAGAAATGAATTGAAATAGAAAATAAACTCCATGGAAACCCGATTCAATAGGGGTTTTGCATTTTTTTTTTCTTCGTATGGCACGCACCAAGGCCACTTTAAAGCTAATAAAATTTTAAAAACCCTGAGGAAGAAATCATATCTGCAGAGACGCGCAAGTAGACACCCCCCACTTATAGATGCTCTTAACTCCTCGCAGCAGTAAAGAGAGACGTGAACAAAAAAAAACAACCCACAGAAGTAACAGTGTGAGTTTGTGTTGTATCATCAAACGAACAAAACATACTTTCAAATGCCCAAAAACAGTCGACAGAAAACTCAAAAATTGCAGCAGAGGAAGATATCCTTGTTCTCGACATGCCTTTTGAATTGCAAATAGTGCATGTGCCAACCGACATTGAATGAACAATGTAGAAATCAAAATCCGCAATCTCCACTCAGTAATGGGTGGTATCAACGGAATTTGAATAACCCGGGGTTTTGCTACGCCAAACAGGAAAGGGCATATAGTTGAGGAGTTACCAACTCCGTTTTCAATTCGAAAAATCTCTGATCACGGAAAACGCAAAGAATCTTCCAACAGTCTTTACCGCTGTAAACCGTCATTTTCACAAACTGAATAGCAGGGATTTCGTAAGAAAAAAAATAAAAAATTCTAGATTTACAGCATACCTGAAATCATCGAACAGAAATAGCAAAAGAATAAGAGTACCATCTAAAACGACGCCCAAAAGTTGTATGTCTGCAACTCTCACTCGTAGTCTCCCGACTTTCTTCATTCGCCCACTAAAAGATATCTGTAAATCTTGAAAATAGAGGTACCTGTAACATCCTCGATCGAACGTCGCGGATCTCAAATCTTTTGACAGAAAGTTGATGCCGACTATGAACGCATACTACCTGACAAACTCAGGATGAGACCCGGTTGAGGTACCGCCTTATGAAGAGGTTAAAGTCAAGAATCCTTTTAGGGCTAGACCGGATGGGGTTGATTTATCTAGGGAAGTATTCAGGAGAACTGGAACTGTGCTTGTCAAAACAGGACAGACCTCTCCAAGCTTTAAATGAAGTGATTGGATCAATGCTTGACCCTGACCCACATATATTTCCAGCTTTTGTTCACCTTCCTTGTTGATAAAACCAATTACTGCATTTGATGCAGAAGCCAGCAGTTACCGACTGTCACATGGAACACATCCATAAACCATCGGCCATCTGAAGAAATATACGCCTTGAGATGATTAGATCAAGATCCGTCAAAACTTGGACTACTTTCAGTAAGATACCGTGCATGTTAGCACTCTCAACCTTCACTAGGGAGTAGTCTTCGCAGGTATCATTGTCTATACAGACCATGGGAGAATAGATGCAATCTTACTGCATGGACGGCACGAATACATGGGAATTCTCTGCGAGTAGAGGAGGGAATAGTGAGCTTGGAGGGAATCGATCCGGGGATTGTAGGGCATGGCTTCATGAATGTCAAACACGAGGCCGAGAGAAATTTGGGGAGGCGAATACATGGAGGAGGAGGCTTGCGTGGAGCCTCATCGCGAGGACCACCGATGCCATTCTGTGTCACGATCCTGGCGATTAATTTATATTATTTTTTGTTGTTGTTGTTTATTTCTTACCATAATTTTAATGATAACAAATTAATTGTTTTAAATTTATTTTATTTTATTTTTATATATTTATTTCTAATTATAATTATTAAAAAAAAGAGGGTTAATTAGTTTCATAATTCAATTAGTTTTAGTGTACAATTAATTTTTAATTAAACTTTACTAATTGGCAAAGTTAAAAGTAAAACTAGGAGGAATGAAATTTAATGGAGTAAAATTGAGAGTTGAACCCCAGGACCTCACCTTAGACCAATGCACCCTACCAATGCACCATACGTATTTAAAAAGAAAAAATATGTGTGTGGATTAAGGCGGCGAGCTTGGGATTAAGCTAAGTCTAGATTTTTTTAGTTTTAATAAACCAGTGCAGCCGCAAAGTGGTTGGTGGTTGTTTAACGCTGAAAGGTACATAGCGTTGTGAATGCCGAAACGTGGCTGTCAGTTGTAGACAATTATTTAGATGCCACGATTTAACCATAATTAATCATTTAAGCGTGGTAATTATATAACCTTAAACATTTTTTATGTGATTAGGTAAATATTAAAAATAAAGCGTGTTACCGGATAACATGATAAATGCAAGAAGGTTATGAATGATAAATCAAACCCATTGATATTGGAGGGGCGGTAGAATATGTCAGCATCTTCAACACATAACCATCGGATAATGGTTTTAGGTTAATTAAGATTACAAGATCATTGACTGTGCCCATTGTCGTGGGTATGCGCCTCTCGGCATAAATTAATAAACATAGGAAGAAGTTATTTTTAGTCAAATTAGAAGCGTAAACAAAAGAACAGGACTAGCACAAGAATGAAGTGACATACACTAGGAGCATAAACGCCGTATAAAGGCTATACGAGGGGAGCAAAAGGAACCGATTAGTTGTTTTAAATCCAGAGTGAAGAAACCGGCTTACATGCTTAGAAACCTAACCTAACCGAGCGATCCCACGATTAGATGCCCGATGCGATTTCTGAGACAATTAAAGAAAACTTATGCCTAACCACATTTCTAAAGTTTAGTAGCCTGGTAAAACTTGTCGGAACTCGCCACGACAACTTTGGTTGATGCGGTCAAAGCACCGCGGGGATGGTGGTCAGGATTCGAGGAGGTCGAGGTGGGGAAGCATCCTCTCAATTACCGCCAGCGCCACCACCACCATGCCCGCTTCGCCCTCATCTTGCTCGTTGGAAACCATCGCGAGACACCAAAGGCGACAACAGCGGAGGCGAAGTGGAACCCCACCATTTGGAGCGGGTAATCCAGAAGCGACAAGGGATTCAAGGGGAGGACCACCACCCGAAGACATCACTAGAGAAATACAAAAAATCAAACCGGAGTTTTCGGAGGGCCCTTTTGATGAGCGTCGCGGAGGCATGGTTAAGAAGGCATTACCGAGGTGTTTTGCCTTAGGGGTATCGTCAATTCAAAGCCCGAATCGCTTCATTTTCGATTAAAGAGACGGTAGCAGGCGGTGGGGTAACTGGAAAGAACCAGCTACTGCTCGCTTGAGACGGTATCTTGGGAATTTTTTGAGGAAAGTTTCAGGAGGAAATATCTGCCGGTGTACTACGAGGAACAACGGGTTGGGGCATTTCATGCCTTAATACGAGAAACAAAGCGGTAGAAGAATATGAGATAAGGTTCATGGAAATGGTAAAGTATGTCTCATACATTGATACTGATCAATGAAAATAAGAACATTTTGTATATGGGTTAAACCCTAATATAAGAGCTATGGTGGGGATGTGGAATTCGACCCGATGTGATTGGAGAAGTGCGTTCGTGAAGAACACATGAACTTGGCGGGGTGCAAGATAAAACATTTCGCGTCGCCCGGGATTAGTGGAAAGACCCAGAGGAGGGACATTTCCTAGGGGAGGGAGGCTCAAGGCATACCCGATGCAGGTAACATATTCCATGGGACAGTAGGCTGCGAGAGTTTCAGTAGCAGTGGTACAACATCTGCGTTCAAGCGCGCCAGCAGTGCTGAACGGACCCGCGGCGGTGTCGAGGAGCAGTGGCCGAGGCGGGGTTCCGGGAAGGAACTTCGTTTAGGAATCAGTCCACATATGATTGCAGTTTCAATCTGCGTATTGCATGTTGGAGATCACGGAAGGACCTACGAGCAGGTGTCGGGAGTTACAATCGAGGGATTCGTCCACGGAGAGAGAAGGAAAAGCCAATGGGGAGAGCTAATTAGCGACCATCATATTCAGCGGCGGTTAATACTTAGCGGGCAGACATCAATCCACCATGGTGGAGTGATCCGAATGCAGCTAAATCATATCAATGTTAAGATTTTGTTTGATTGGTCACGGCCGGATAGTTTCATTTCACCATGCGCATTAGAAGAGTGGGTTGGCAGCCTACGACGCGATGACTTTAAGCAGTGAGATAGCCGGGGGAAAAACAAGCGGTAGGACCTAGTGTGATAATTGTATAGTAGACACGGGGAGTGTGTACTACCAGGTTGGAAGTATACGTCGTTGCTCTTGGGATGTATGACCTAATCATTGGAATGAATTGGTTATCATCATGTCGGCGTTAGTAGGTATTTTGCAAGCGAGGGTATTTTAATGATGATGAAGGAAGACCAATAGAGATCTAGGGTATACAGAGAAAAAGTGTCATTAAGCATATATCAACTATGAAGGTCAAAAGATGCTTGAGACAAGGGTGTCAAATATATTTAGTGGAAGCAGTGAACGAAAGAAAGGGACCCTCGGTGCGTCGATATCTGGTATTGTTAGAATTTCCAGATGTTTTCCCGGATGATTTACCAGGGTTACCTCCGGAAAAGGAGCTTGATTTCACTATTGAGCTAAAACACAGTGCGAGCCAATTTCAAAACTCTGTATCGGATGACAGCAGCAGAACTTTGTGAATTGCAAATCTGGTGAAAGAGTTCTTGGACTTAGGGCTAATAAGGCCTAGTGTCATGCAGAGGCACCGGTAATTTTGTAAAGAAGAAGGATGGATCACTTTATTTGTGTATATGAACTCTGGGGACTTGAGGCAGGTACTACAGGTGAAAACGGTGCCCGTCATGCAAATTGATGATCTTTTCGTCCGGATGAAAAGGAGCAGCATTGTTCAAGATAATTTGTGATGGTATCATCAACTAAGGATTAAGGAAGGTGATATCCCAAAGGCGCCTTCTTCGAACTTCGGTTTTGGACATTCTACGAGTTTGTTGTAGTACAACTTCAGTTGACTCCAATGCAGTGATTATTCCATGAGCCTCATGAGCAGTGATGATACAGAAAGTACTACTTAGACCGTTTTGCAAAAGTCTTTTTTAGATGACATCCTCATCTATTCCAAGAATTGAAGAGAACATGAGGAACGCTTGCGAATAGTGTTGTCTGTCTTAGAGAGAACAAATTGTCTGGTATCGAAGTGTTCCTTCTTCTAGAAAGAGATCACTATTTAGGTCATATCATTTACGTGAGAAGGAGATCTCGGTGGACCCGAGAAAGGTAAAGGCGCCATTATGGAGTGGCCAGTTGCGAAAAATGCACATGAGGTGAGAAGCTTCATGGGGCTAGCGGGTTATTCCCGGAGATTTGTAGAAGGATTCTCAAAATAGTGAAACCCATCACCACTTTGCAACACAAAGGGGTCAAGTATGAATGGGCAGTGTGATACAGGGCATTCATTTGAGCAAGGTTACCTTAGTGCGTAATTTTACGCGTGCGGGATATGGAAAAGATTTCCGCGGTCACGCGCGGTGCTTACCGAGGAAACAGGGTTGGAGGCCGTTAACTAATGCGGGATGGAGGAGTGATAGCTTATGCATCAAAGAGAAGTTGAAGAAGCACGAAGAGGTCATCACCCAGCGACTCATGATTTAGAGTTGGCGGTATGTGCTAGCTACGAAACTTTGGAGGCACTATCTTGTTAGGCGAAACTTTGAACTCAAAGCAGAGACCATCAAAGTTTGACAATCTCTTCACTTCTAAAGAATCTGAATGCCGGGCTTAAAAGGCGATGGGGTGATTTTATTAGTGAGTATGATTTTGGTATATGGTACATCAAGGGAAAGGAAAATGTGAGTATGAATGCCTTGAGTAGGAGACCATGAATATTCTCCTTGGTACCCTCAAAAGTCAATCTGAGGGAGGCGTGTGTTGGAACAACTCAAAGGAGGCAGTTGGTATTTAAGGGTTACTCCAAACCTCGAGTGGGAGGTAGTAAGATCCAAAGTACGAAGGGTATAGTTTGAAGCCAGAAGCGGATTGTTAAGATATCGAGGGAGGATGTACGTAATGCACGAGAGATGGGGATATTGACTCATCTTGAAGAGAGCCCATAGATCACTTTATTGTGGCATCACAGTGTGAAAAGATGTCTGCTTGAGGATATGAAGAAGCTCTTCTTTTGGGTGGGCATGAAGCGATGTAGTCCATTTCGTTGCCAAATGCCTAGAGTTTGAGGTGAAAGCCGACCACCATCATCGTGAGCCTCCCTACAACCACATGATGTTCCTATGTCCAAGTGGGAAGTCATCTCTATGGATTTTGTTATTGGGTTACAGCTCACATCCCATAGACACAATACCATTCTTGTGATAGTAGATAGGATTAACCAAGAGTGCTCATTTATTCCAGTCGAGAGACACTTACGATGTCGATGTGCTTGCGTGTTTGTAAATGGGAGTTATCGGATTTACGGGATACACCCTAAGGAGATAATTTCAGATAGGGACTCGATTCACTTCTAGATTTTGGACAAGTTCTGAGTCGGTTGGGGACTCGAGTTGAACAAAACCTGACTTATCATCAGGAAGCAGGATGGACAAGCGAGAGAGAGATTAAATCAAGTCATGGAGACATGCTTAGGATGTATGTGATGGATAATGGGACCCGATTAAGGAGAAATTACCTACCTTTGGTAGAGGGATTTGCCACACTACAATAATAGTTATCATAGTTCCATTGGGATGCAGCCCTACGAAGCCTTATGCAGGGAGGCCATGCGGTACCAACTTTGAGTTGGGATAGACTAGAGGACCAAATGCCAGTTAGGCCGAAATTGGTCAAATGGAGGAACAAGTGATTCGGTGTGAGAGATTAAAGAAGCACAAGATAGGCAAAAGCTATGCGAGATGCACAGGACCGACCGGAGTTATGAGTGGGAGACCAAGTTTTCATTGTATCAGGCCTAATAGGTACCATACGTTTTGGAAAGGGGACAAAGTTGTCACCTCGGTTTATAGGACCGTTCATAATCTAAGAGATAATTGGACCCGTTGCATATCGTTTCGTTCTGCCACCCCACTTGCATCAAAACTCATAATGTATTTCATGTATCACATTTCACGTCATTATGTTGCTGATGAATCACATAAACTAAATTGGAAAGTGGGGTGGCCGGTTGTTAGAGAACCCTCGGTGAGCCAGATTACGCATATTGGGCCCGTGGTCCGGCCATTTCGAGAACGCCTGTGGAGCCAGAGTTGGGTCGGTGGAACCCAGTATAGTCGAGGATGCGCTGCTTGGTAGATGCCGAACACTACAGTTATCCCTCACTATTTTGACCACTTGAGAACATGTTTCTGAAGGTGGGAATAATATATAACACACGACTAAGAGCAGCCGAGGACTAACGAGGACTATATACTTTATTTTCTGGTCACCATGAAACTATCGAGTGATACTCTTAAACTTTACTTGAGTTATGAACTTTTATGTATGTTTAAATGTTATTTGATAATGATGTATATATTGATCGTCACCTTTACATACATGTAAATTTTATGAATGTTTAAATGTTATTAATGATGATGTATGTAATCGATCTATTATGTGGATGAAAACTTTCTGAATGTATAAATGTTATTAATGATGATGTATCTAATGCGACGCATTGTGAAAAGTGAATTGATTGAATGTTTAAATGTTGTGAGGATGATGTTGGATATTATGCAATCTAGTTTGAGTAAATGATAATCTTGTGAATGAGTGTCAAGGAATTGAATTATGGGATATTATGAGATCTATTTCTAATTGGAAGGAAACTTGATGTTAACTTATCGGTGGCGATTCCAAAATGAGTGATGCTGGTAGGCAATTGGATGTGATGATGAAATGTATGGGTTTGTGATTTGCAGTTGTCTGGCGGTTATGGGTTATGAAATGGCCAAGGAATAATGATGATGAAGAGTGTATATGGGAACTTGGCAGTAGAAACATTATGGTATGAATATTCTATTTGAAATTTATATTGGTTTAGGCATTGCTATGATATGTGGATGGGTGCATGATTTCAGTGGTGATGACACTACCCAAAACCAAATAGCGATGACAAAACTATAAACAACAGTGTCAACGTAAATTCCATTGTAGGGTGTTGACCCACAGTTACTGTTAGGAGGGTGGAGGCATTTCCAACCGTGTATCCTCCATTATAGGATGGGCCATTGTGAGGGTGGACCCTAGACACGATTAGGGGTGGAGGCATTTCCCAGGTGTATCCTCGAGAGCACGAGTCTGGAGGCAGTCAGTTCCGCAGCTCCCAATTAGGTGGTAAGGAATTTGTCCAGGTTACTGTAGGAAGCTTGGTGAGGATCGCGACACTTCCACTTCTGGAGTTCTATTTGGAGTTAGAGTGATATAGGCTCCAATATATCTTGGAAGGATAGGAATGGAGATGAGAGTAGGTTAGGGAGGAAGGATGAAGTAGAATAGTTAGAGACTATATGAGGATGCAATGCAGTGGCAGAGTTGATGAAGAAAATGTGTATATATGAATATTCACTATTATGTAACCAAACCACAATTGTTTAAAATATGAAATTTTGAACCAAATAATTGTAATTCAAAAAGAAATTTTCCACATAATTAATTGATTGTTGTCTTTATAAAAGACTAGTCTTCTTGACTAGATTGGATGCATACATAAAATACTAAGGATAGCTGAGTTCAATTATTAATTTACATGCGAGGTGTATGTACTAGCTACACATACATTTCTTGTACATACACTAGTATATGAGTTCCTTGTTCGTACCTTAAAGATGTAACTTGAATGATTTCCACGAAGGGTGGAGTGTATCTTAATGACCCTTTTCTTATTACTATGAATAATTTCATAAATAATCCTAAACATTAGCTAAATTATAATTAATTATTATATAACCTTAATTAATTATAAGTTATTAATTAATTATTTTGATTATAATTAGCTGAATTATGATTAACTCCTTGATTAGGGTTAATGAATGATTGATGATAAATGAGACATTAAATGATTAAGTATTAAACTAATGGTTAGTGATTAATTGATTATTAATTAAATAATTGATTAATTATGTATTAACAAATGAGAAAATAAAATATATAAGGTTAGATGAGGTTATGTATCCCATAAGGGATAAAGTATACGTAAAAAGAACATTAAGTAAAGGATAAGACCATTAAATAGAAATAATAAGATCTTATGGATAAGGTGTTTGGTGGAAATGGAAGGGAAGTGAAGGAGGCATAAGGGAAGGAGGACCATGGAAGTTATTCATTTTGGAAGTTTCATTCATGCATTAGAGATTTGGAAACATTGGGGGCAGTGAAATTTGTGATTAGGATTCTGAGTCTGCTTTGAAATTTTGAGGGTTTGGGCTCGGAGGGCTAGAGGCGTCCATCGATGTCCTGAGGCTAAATGATACTAATTAGGTGGGGTGGATGGTTTTGGGGTGTATTAAGGAGCAAGCTGTTGTGGATAGGTTCAAGCGAAGGGAGCAAGCTTTTGTGGATAGCATCATAGTGAGGTATTTAAATTGTTATGTGAATTATGCAAATTGTTATGTAATTGTTATTTTGTTATTGAAATATGGGGGTGAATATGCTAGATTAAGTGAACTTTGAGTAAATTTCAAATTTACCGTTCTGTTTTAATTCAATGGTAGTTTTAATTAAATGACGGTCACTACATAGAAGTTACTCTGATTTTCCGGTTTTACGGTACTTTGTGAAAACTAGGGTTTCACTAGGAGATCTAGCCGAAAGGTCTTTAAGGATGACAAAGTGATCCTTGAGGAAGGGCACACTTTTCTTGATGGTTTTAGGACTGAAATGCTTCAATAAAAATCCTAATTTGCATGTATGACACTTGTTGACATTTTTTTCCTTTCTCTTGAAGATGCTCTTGACAGCACAAATTACCATCTTAAGTTTTTAGCTATTATTAGAGTTCTTTTAATTTCACTAGATAAAAATAGCATGAATGGGATCATTGGGAAATACACAATCACAAGAGACACATCATTTATCTTGGGAAACCCTCATGGGAGAAAACCAAGCAAGACTTGTATTATAGATGTAATACAATGTGAGATAACTCAAAATGGTCTGAAGTCTCTCTCCCAAAGTCTCTCTCTCTCTCTCTCTCTCTCTCTCTCTCTCTCTCTCTCTTCTCAACTTGGGATATGAAACTTGCTCCTCAATGAACAAGTGAGTGTATGTCTAAATGAGCCACTAGCCTCCTTATTTATACAACTCATGTGTGGAAGTGTCTTTATTCTCTTGGCAGGGCTGACTTCTCAATGCGGTGGTTATAGCCACCTTTAATATATTCGAGGGGCCTCTTTAATATATTTTTGGGGCCGACTTCTTATTATTCCTATTACAATTATGTTTTGACCAATCTGCAAAGGGATTTGGTCTTTACAAAGGCTGACATGATCAATCCATAATGGGGATTGATCTAATGAATCTAATAAAACAATAATAATTAGAGAATACATACCACAGTTACATTATTTCAACACTAGTGAGGTGATAGGATATGACCATCAAAAAAAGTCGAGAAGGATAAATCCCCTGGGATCATTGCTACTTGATGATGATTGTTGTTCCATTTGCCTTAGTAATCTATGGCTCCACAAACATTACCATATTTAGTTTCACTCGATAAGAAAAAAAAAATTGGACAAGATGATTCCTATTATAATTTATCAGAATTCTACAATTGTTCCCTTCCCCACTATAGGAATATTGCAATGCAATGTATCAGACGTACAATACTTTAGGAAGATCCCTCCGACCAAGAAAATATACGAGTGGGCGGTATCTATTCCTGTAAGGACACCCAAGACTTGCATTGGGCCTCAAATTCTTGAAATGAATTTCTTGCATGGGCCTCAATTATAAGTCCTATTATTTCATAAAATATTGGTCTATATAAAAATATCTCTTTTAATCCTATTTGAGAATCTTATGATAAAATGTCCTCACTCTAAGGAAATGTTCAAGCCACCCCTTTTGCTTCTCAATGGCCTCTTTCAAATTCCATAGAATATTTTATGATGACCATAATCCTATAGCCTTATATATCAATGCATTCACCTCAAATTAACGACCTTTCCTCCTAAGGGCACCTATTTCATAAGAAACCTTTGTGGTTTCTTTTTCCTTTTCCAGGTATTCATTTATATTTGGTCTAAGGGAAGTCTTTTTTATATGTTACTTGTCTCAAGCTAATATTGGCTCATTACCCCTTAATTGGGTAATATTATATTAATGTGTCATTTATTTATATGTCATCTTTAGGCCATTAGTTGTAATTATACCTCTAGTCTCTATATATACCAAGGACATTTTCATTTGAATCATCTTGTACTTGAACATTTAAGTGGGGTAAAGGAGATTTTCCCCTTGAAGAGCTCATTATCACAAGAGTGTATCTCTTTTCAAGGCGTTGAGTTCATTTCCTATGACTCTTTCAAATTCCATAGAATATTTTATGATGACCATAATCCTATAGCCTTATATATCAATGCATTCACCTCAAATTAACGACCTTTCCTCCTAAGGGCACCTATTTCATAAGAAACCTTTGTGGTTTCTTTTTCCTTTTCCAGGTATTCATTTATATTTGGTCTAAGGGAAGTCTTTTTATATGTTACTGTTAAGCCCTAATATTGGCTCATTACCCCTTAATTGGGTAATATTATATTAGTAATGTCATTTTATTTATGTCATCTTTAGGCCATTAGTTGTAATTATACCTCCTAGTCTCCTATATATACCAAGGAGACATTTTCATTTTGAATCATCTTGTACTTGAACATTTAAGTGGGGTAAAAGGAGATTTCCCCCTTGAAGAGGCTCATTATCTGAAATTATCTCTTTTTCAAGGCGTTGAGTTCATTTCCTGAGGTTTTTCTATGCTATATTGATGTTTGGTTCTTAACATATGGTATCAGAGCTCAAGGTCTTGGGGTTTCGCTGTTACATCTGAGACACCGTGGATTTTTCGCTATAACTTTTTTTATACAATGTTTCAGAAGGAACGACTTGGAGGATATTTAGTAGACGGATCAAGGCACGTTGGATTCAAAATTCATCTCCTGAGGCCTTACACTTTGGGAGATACATCCTATACAAGATAGAGTTCTAGAATCATCCTGAAATGAGTCATTGCGTAATTTTGCTATAAAATATTTTTTGTAACGTTTCAGACCCTGAAATCTGGAGAAAATTTACATAAATTAGTAAGGTATCTTTGGTAAAATGTTCATATTCTGGGTCATTTTAAATTTGTAGATACACCTTGTGTAAGATAGGGTATCTGACTATTCCTATTGACTAGTCTCAAGAAGGTGTTCCAGGTAAAACAAT
>SNQJ01S0238948.1:0-10778 GCA_010110895.2 Picea sitchensis
AACGAGTAGAGGAATTATATTAATGGTGGCAAAGCCACAGATCAGTTACAAATGGCAGGGCTACACAGAGCTGCTGCCTGCAAAAACTGGAATACAATACTGAACTAAACTTCCAGAGTGACATAACCCCTATATTCATTCAGAGACCTGGAACTAAACTTATTTAGAGCCCTAGCTTCTATACAAAATGCTAGGATGTTGAGGACCATTACAGACTTGTGCATCTCAGCGCTGAGAGTTAGCTACTTCCCAGAATTTTCCCCCCATTCTAAGTTTAACTTGGACAGCTTGTCCTCCAGATCCTCGATTCGGTCTTCAAATTTCTCTTGGGGACTTTTCAGTTCTTGATGGAGCTTATCTAATTCCTCTGTGAAACCTATTTTGATGAAGGATAAGTCCTGCTCCAGCTGTTCCATTCTTCTCCCGGCTTCTGAGTCAAGATTTTCCAGAAAATCGAGCTGGAACTGGAGCATGTTCTTCAACTTCTCCAGCTTGTCATCCAGTTGCTTGAGACGCTCCTCTACTGAGAGGGATCGACTGGAGCTCGCTACCATTTCCTCTTCTCCTGAATTTGTTTCCTTGATACACCTTATCCTGCTCTGGGCATTCGTAAACTTGAACTGCTCGTGGGCTGGGGGCGAGACCGGTTTTATGCGTATTTGTCCTCCTGTAATCATGTTTTCTTCTGTGCAAACCCCGAGAGGTATGGGCGCGGGGTCGCACTCTTCCCTTGGCAGATGGGTTGGTCGCTTGGTCGCCTGCGTTTGGATTCCCTCAATCTCGCGTACACTCATGAATCCTGACGCGGTCACTTCTTGGCCCGTCCTTGCTCTCGATTTTGAGTATTTACTGGGCATGGGGATGACTCACGGGAGATCCACCGTGGACTGGTGCTCATTGACCAGTGTATGTCCTGTTGCCAGCTCGACCCCTCTATTGGCTTCTTTGTCTGCGTTTTGGTTTAACGCCCTTAGAACATGAAATATTTGAAACGAGTCCAAGCCCCTTAACAGCAGGCGAATTCTGGCTAATAGGGTGTTAAGCTTTGCGTTTTGGGTTTCTTTTGAGAGTACGATGGCTTGGATCAGCAATCGAGAGTCCCCAATTATTACTAAGTCCCGTATTCCATTGTTTTGAGCGTGGCACAGTCCTTGCCAGAGCGCCATTGCCTCTGCATGATTATTGGAGGCTATGCCCAGGCCAATCGCATAACGCAACAAAATTTCTGTGTTTGGCTTTTCAATAAGTCTTCCTCCACCTGCTTGGCCTGGGTTTCCTTTTGAGGCCCCGTCAAAAGAAAGTATATAGCCATTCCTTTCTCTTTTCCATTTGCCGAAGTCGTCTGTTCCTTTCCTAATCTCCCAATGTGCCTATATAGTGAGGGGGGCTTTGTCCCCAATTTCTTTCTGGAGTTGGAATTGGTCACACCAGTGCTCTTCCTGCTCATCCATCTTCCTGCTTTGAGTTGTGGGTGTTTGGGTACTAGCCCATTCACTAAAGAGAGATCTGATCTTGGCGATCACTTGGGGGGCCTTCCTTTCTTTTTCTCGGAAAATTCTGCTATTTCTCTCCAGCCATAGTCCACACTTTGTTTCTTTTGATGGAACGGAAAGAGGGTAGGCCAATCAAGGAGAAGGGAAGGGATATCTTGAGGAAGGGGAAGAGAGATTTGCAAGCCTACTACCATCGTCCAAACTTCTTTTGAGAAGGAACATAAAAGGAGAAGGTGAGTGGAAGTTTCTTCAGCTTGGTGACAAAGGGGGCATCTGAAAGGGCCATCCCAGCCTTTCTTTTGAAGGTTTTCTCCGGTCTGGATACTGTCGTGACCAAGAGTCCAAAGAAACAAGTCAATCTTGGGGATGGTTTTAGTATTCCAGATAGATTTCCAGATTGTTGGGTTGGGGGGGACGTATGGAAGGCTTAGCAAGGTAGAATACCCCAACGAGGTTGAATAAGGCTTTGCCTCTTTTCCCCAGCCTCTCTTGTCTCTCGCTCTTTTCCTTAGTGGGGCTTTCCCTTGCAGGCTTAACTTAAAAGAGCCCCAATCGGACTCTAAGTCCAAAGGCAGGTTGCTCACTACCCAACCTTGCCACTGTTTGTGCCTTCCTATCCCCCAGGCAGAAATATTGAAAAGTGTCCTCAGATTTTGCTCATCCATCCAGGCTTTCAAACGCTGGAGATTCTGGTTCAACTCCATAGGAGGGTCGCTGAGAATGGATTCTTCCCATATTTTGATTTGTTTCCCATTCCCCGGAACCCAAGTCAGGTGTGGAGTGAAATGATCGATGACCTTCCTGCATAGAGTGAAAATTGGGGATCCCGTTTGCTCCCTTGACAGGTATTCCACGCATCTTCTCCTTGGGCCTCTGAAGTATTTTTTCCACAAGGCTTCCTTACACCACATTGTTTTGCCACTGATTATGTGCCATAACATTTTTGCTCCAAGGGAAATGTTCTGTACTTTATCATTTTTGAGACTTAGTCCTCCCTCCATCAGAGGTTTCGAAACTTTATCCCAGCTTATGAGGTGGGCTCTTTTTCTGGTCTGCTTGCCCCCTTCCCATAAGAACCGCCTTTGCAGATCTTCCAATTGATTGATTATGGTTCCAGGAGCTAAAAGAAGAGAGTTTTGATAAATGGGCATACTTGCTAGGACGGATTTGATGAGAACGATTCTGCCTGCTAAACTTAGCCAGTTAGCGCCCCAAGAGGAAATTATGTTCTTGAGTTTGTCCAGAAGGTGGCTCCAACTGGTAGTCCTTGGATTCGTCTTGGAGATAGGAACGCCCAAGTAGGTGAACGTTTCCCAAATTGTGTGCCCTTCCATGCCCAAAATTCTGGAAATGTCCCTCATCTCAATGGGAGTGATATTCCAACTGTATATTTTACTTTTTGCATGGCTGAGCTCACTTCCCGACACAACAGTATAGGCGTCCAGCTCCTCTTTGAATCTTTTTGCTACTAGACAGCTTGCCCCTCCCAAGAGCAATGTGTCGTCTATGAATTGTGCATGATTGATTTCTTTCATGCCTTGGGCTATCTGTAGACCTTTAAGGCTACTGCGGGTTCTGGAATTCTCTAATTGGTAGCTCAGGACTGAAGCTTGTAGTGCGTAAAGCAAGGGCGATAGGGGACAGCCCTGACGCAACCCTCTGGATGCCTTGAAAAAACTAGTTACTCTCCCATTGACCATGGGGGCTATCCAGGGCGAATCAATACAAGCTCTTATCCAATTCACAAAGATGTCATCAAATCCAAATTTCTTCATTACAGCAAAGAGGAAATTGTGATTAACTTTGTCAAAAGCATTTGCCAGATCGAGTTTGATGATCATACCTTTGCCCTTCCTGCCGAGGCTTGAGTGAAGAGCTTCTTGGACGAGGATTATATTGCCTGCAATTTGCCTGTCTTTAATGAATCCTCCTTGGTTCTCCGACACGATGGAAGGGAGGATGTTCTTCAGCCTGTTTGCTATTACCTTTGTGAGAATTTTGTAGCTCGTATTACACAGGGAAATAGGCCTGAATCGACTGAAGTTAAGCGCTCCTTTCTCCTTGGGGATGAGAGCCAAGAAGGCTGAGTTGGTACCACCTCCCAACTTGTTACTTGCCTGTGATTTCTTTATCATTTTAGTGAGGTCAGACTTTATGATCTCCCAGCAGTGCTGAAAAAACCTTGCTGTAAATCCATCCGGATCCGGGGCTTTCTCCGGATGCATTTGATCAAGTGCCTCTTTGATTTCTTGCTGCGTGACCTCCTCCAGGAGTTTGCAATTGACATCATCTTTTATGAGTGTTGGGACAACTGAGAGTGGGTATGCTTGAGGGTCTATGCTTGCTCTTTCATTTTCTGTATAAAGGTTTTTGAAGGTCTCGTAGGCTGCCTTTCTGATGTCCTCCGGTTCAGAAATTGTAGTGTTTTGGACTTGGATTTGAGTCACGGCCTTAAAGAGCTTCCTTGCTTCCGCTTGTTTGTGGAAGTAAGTTGTATTCCTGTCCCCTTCTTGTAGCCAGAGGCTTCGAGATTTCTGCCTCCAGTAGCTTTCCTCCTCTCTGCATGATTTATGCCATTGGTTTTGCAGCTGCTCCTCCATGATAATGTCCTGCTGAGTGATTTCCTTACTTTCCAAAGCGAGCTGGTGGTTTTCTAGCTGTCTTTGGCTTTCTAGGCGTAGGACTGTGGGATCAATTTTGTTTTTTGCCCAAGATTTTAGTTCAGCTTTGAGGCACCTCAGCTTTTCTTCCCAGACATGAAAGGCAGATCCTTTGATTTTAGTGGTCCAAACTTTGGAGACTTTGTTTCGGAAGTCCTTGTCTTGTATCCAAGCAGGATTAAAGCGGAAAGGGATAGGCCCTTGGCTTTGCTCTTTCTTGATTTCCAGCGTGATTGGCTTGTGATCAGAGGTAACATTAGGGAGGATTTCCGAAGCGGTTGTGAGTCCTAATGTCAGGAAAGAGCTCTGCACTAAAAATCTGTCCAGACAGGCTGCTATGTGTCCTAGGCCTACCCTTTTGTTGGTCCAGGTGTAGCGCCCTCTTGAGGGTTTTATGTCCATCAAATCCCATGTGGATATCAGGTCCTCCACCCACTCTCGGGCTGGGTCCCTTACAATGGACCCGCCACGTTTTTCTTCTGCTGCTAGGGTTACATTTAAGTCACCCCCTAAGATTATATTTTCTAAATCATTCTCAATTAGATAGTCTTGAATAGAATGCCAGCAAATTCTTTTTTCGTCAATATGCTGAGGGACGTAGATATTAAAGAGACTTACAATTTGTCCAGATTCCTTATGAAGTAGTTGGGTGCATATCCAGTGCATGCGAAGGTCGGAATGGATTAGATCTAATTTGGATGCATTCCACATGGTGCAGAGCCCTCCTGAAGCACCCCTGGCATTGTCAGCTACACCTTGGTTGCTTCTCCATGCATTTTTTAAGACTTTTAATGAGTCTTGTTGACTCATTTTGGTTTCCTGGATGAGTAGGACATTTGTTCTTGTTGTTTTGATTAAATCCCTGATAGCGTCTTCTTTCTTCTTGCTGCCGAGACCCCTACAGTTCCAGGATGTGAATTTCATTGGTTATTTTTTGAGGGGGGCGGCCTCCTTGGGAGACCTTTGCTTGTTTCCTTGTTTGCCTTACATCGATTACCTGCTCGAGGGTTGGTTGGGCGCCTTTGAGGATGTCTTTGTATGTTTCTTTTTCTCTTTCCGCCTTTTTGGACTTCCTCCCTCTGCCAGGCCGTTTTGGGGTGTCCCAAGCTTCACTTGTCCCTTCCGTTTCATCCCCTGATGAGATATCGCCTTCTTCAATGCCTTGATCTGCTTCATTCCTCTGTGGCGGGTTTTCTTCTTCCTTAGTGCCTTGAATCCCCCCACTCTCCACGCCTCCAGATGCATGTGATGTTCCCTCGATTTCTTTGTTATGCGTGCCTCTGCCTTCTTCTCCTTGGTCGGTGTTGTTTGAGGGCGTTGTTTCCCCTTCGATTCCCAAATCTTTGAAACTGTTTATGTTTCCCTGGGTCCCTAGAATGCTTTGGGCCGGCGTTGGATTGTTTTTCCGAGGACCACTGGATTTCGCTCTTCCTTTTCGGGGTTGTTGCCATCCCTCCTCCCTTTCTGTCTCCTGCAAGGCCTTGGGGCAGTTTCTCTGGAAGTGACCGTAATCATGACAACCTCTGCATTTAAACGACAGCTATTCGTAGTCTAGTTTTTGCAGGTGTTGCCATTCCCCCACCTTCAGTTTCATGGCTTCCGGCAACCCTACTTCTAGGTCAACCTCAACGCAGATTCTGGCACAAGAATATTGGTCTTTTGGATCTGCTTTATCAATATAGTGGCCGAGCCCATTCCTGATTGCTTGCAACGACGCGGCGTTCCAGTAGTGGATTGGGAGGTTTGGGAGCCTGACCCAAACCGGGACGTCCTTTGGTATTTCCAGGGCCGGGTCGAAGTTTGGAGTCCAGCGATTCAGGTAGAGCCCTTGAGCTCCCATGAAGTACGGCCCGTTCCTGAAGATTAGGTCCCGGTCCTCCTGGGAGATGAACTCAAAGATGTAGTAGCCCTTTCCAACGGCGTAGCAGGTCACATTGTTCTTTATTAACGGTCTCCAGTTTCTTTGTATCCAGTTATCGGTTGTTCTGGTGGAGGGCCAAAGCCCCATGAACTGACCTACTAGTCCTCTCTCTGACAGAGAGATTGCTACTTTCATTGGTTGTTCTGGGGGAAGACTGATTTTTGGAATGTCCTCCAATCGCCTTACAAATCTCGAGGGTTCTCCAGAGGAAGCTTTCTTCGAACAGACTGTGATCAGTTTACTAAAGGTCACAGAGGGGGAGGGAGGGGGCGGCGGCTCCCCTCCGTCCTGAATTGCCATGGAAGCGGCCGAACCCTGTCAGCTCAACCCTAGAATCCTCAGCGCGTCCATTCCTAGGTGAGTCACTTGTTACTTTGATTCAAGTTTAATTTAAAATATATTTATAATTTAGTAACTAGTGAAAAATAAAAAAACTTAAATATAAATAAAATTTTATTTTTATTTTTATTTTATATTTTTAAAAGTTTAATAAGTAAAAGTTGACTTTAGAGATAACAATTATTATCATTTTTATCAATTAACATTTTTTTTTTCCATTTTTAAATTCAATTCAAAATAACAATGGTTACTTATTTTCTCTTCTTTTCAATATGAGCACTTCACCACCTATTTCAAGGGGAGGCCCTCGAAAGTCATCCTAGAGAGCAAAGTCACCCTAGAGAGCCTTTACTAATATATGGAATCATTAAAAAAAATGAGAGAAGAAAGAGATGTCAAACTCCAAATAGAGTTAGAATTATTAGAAAAAAGCAGTGAAGAAAGAGACATAAAACTCCAAATAGTGCTAGAGGCAATGCTAGATAAAAAAAAAATAGACTCTTCAAAGATACGATTCAAACTCGAATAGAAGATAGATTGTTAGGGTTCAAGAGTCAATTGCAGACAATGGAGGATATGATTCAAGAAATGGAAAAACAAAAATGATCAACCCAAGAAGGAGAGGTTGAAGAAAATCACAACTTGAGAGATAAGATTAAAGAGCTAGAAGAAAAACTAACCAACAATTTGACCCTCAGTAATCTAGAAAACAAATTGGATATCAAATGCATCAAAGAGTAAATGAACAAGCTAATCGAACTGGACCATGAGCGTAATAAAAGAGCCTTGAACCTCTTGATTTTTGGTATAAAAGAACAACAAGAGGAGGATATGCTAGAAATAGTAAAAGAAGAATTAAAAAATAAATCTCAAATTGAAACAACTTACCTCATAAAAGCAAAGACGCTAGGAAAAATAATTGATCATAAAGATAGGTTGATCCATGTCAAAGTAAGTTGTAATGACCATAAATATAGCATACTCAGTAAATCTCTGAGCTTAAAAGGGCCAGGAGTATTTATAAATGAAGACCTCGATCCTGAAGACCAAACTGAATTAAGGAAGGAAGTTCAAAAGGTAAAAGAAGTCAGGAAAGAAGGAAAATGAGAAATAATTAGAAATTGAAAAGCTATTGTTAGGTATAAAGACCAGAAGGATAATAATAAATAGGAATTTGAGACACTCAAAATCCTTTTTTGGAACTATAGTGGATTTCCATGGTGCAAAGGTCCTATGATAAGTTGGATCCCGAGTGATATTGATATTATTTGTCTAGTTGAAACCTGGGTGTTACGAGGAAAATCTCTCTATGGCTAGGGTAAACCACAACAAATGGAAATGACTACAAAAATCAACCATCTTCTCAAGTATGCTATATAAACAAATATGCTAGCAAGACGAGATAAAAGGCCTACCTCATCTAGACGTTCGATAAAATCCATCGTTGAGCACTTGACCCAAAGAAATACACGTGCAACTAGTCTTCAACAACCAAGCAAATCAAGCATATGGTGATATTATATGATGTTAGCACATTTAATAGCATAATCCATTAATAAACATGACAAATACGCCCATGGAATAATAATTCAATATATTTGCAAGATATCAATTGGACGGGAAAAGAGTATTTCTATTAATATATGATCAACAGAAGTGAAATTGTTACAGACTTCTGTGTCGGCACGGTTCGGAACCGAGAAACTAAGTTCCTTCCAGCTGGGCCTCCACCACTTCAATCCTCCACCAAAGGAAAGTTTATAAAAGAGAAACAATGAGGTTCTCAATCAATAAGGGAAGAGCTTGGGGGTTGAACACTGTGTTCAGACTTAAAGGACAAAGGGATGCAAACTCAATATGAAGTAAATAATTTCTCCAGAGTAAATTTGCTCTGAAAGTTGAATTCTTTCTCTTCTTTCCATAACTCGGAATTGGCCCATTTATAGCCTTCAAAATGGAACTGAAGGGTCGAGTTGAAACGTTTCCAGTATGTGGAAGGCCAAGGATCATAGATCTCATGTCATGACATGGAAACCCGACATTAATTTTCATTTTCTAGCACAAATCCCAATGTACACGGGCTGTAGTGGAGTAGCCTGCGTATACGCATGCTATATAGTAGGAAAGATGCGTACATGTGGAAAAATATTTATTTTTAGCTCTGGATTTTACAAATAGGGAAGATAAGTCAGCATGGGTAAATGGAAAAAGGCCTTCTGTGCAAGATTGCATGGGGTGAGGAAAATCTTGCTATAACATATGCCCCCTAATGTGTGAGGTCATAGGAGTATCTTCAATGGCCGAAATACATTATAAACAACCCAGAAGTGGAGTGATGGGGAACTAGCTAGAAGTACTAGTTGCTCATTACATTCTGCACTGACTTTGCATACATGGTTGCCAATAAAATTACACTGCATATCCATGTGAAAATATACCAAACAAGTGTCTGTGGCCATGAAGAGGAAAATACAAATGTGGTTACATGCCAATGGTTGTCATAGTCATGAACAAGGCCTAGTAGAACCAATCTCAAAACCAATCTGAAGATATCTGTATACAATGGAGTACAATACGATCTCCCATGATCACTGAAGTCATATAGGTACTGGTCCAATGAAAAGGAAGCAACAACTCAGGAAAACTACGACCACATAATGATGTCTTCAAGTCTTCTACACAATCCACCATGGGTGCAACTCTACATCATATGAATACAGGAGTTGAGGTTGAACACAATGAGACATCGTTTGATTACTGGTCATTGAGGTATACTGTTAACAAACGCGAGACAGGTTACCGATAATGAAAGTAGGTATCAAGGAAATGAGTACATTCTTACAAGTGTGAATAAAGGAGTCGGTGTCAAACACTTGAAGAATCCATCGATCAGGAGACATTGATGTATTCCCAACTGTCGATGGCGAGAGAGCCTGCCACTAATGACTGCAAGCCTCAAGATACTCATAAGACTCTAGGTCTCATTTACAGAATAGATGAGCTGAAGTCGATGGAAGGAGACTCGCTGAAAGGAGAGAATTAAGGCATCTCTCATAAGTCAACATGAGGTACAAAGCAAGAGTTTCATGATTTGGTGGAAATCGGACGAAGAACATGTTCATGAACCAATGACCCTGTGTGTCTTTCGCGTGTGCCAAGTGCAAGCGGTACACGAAAAGGACCCTCTGAATAGAATCCAATGATGAAAAATGATGACAAAGGCGAGGAAACCACCAATAAATAATGACATCCAAGACACTACACGAATCCCCATGTGTGAATATATTTATTCTCGTCAAACACAAGGGAAACCACCTAGTCAACGACCAATGATGAAATGTCGATTGTTGGATTCAAGGTTTCCTACCAATGATGAAAGAAGGGATAGGGTGCATGATAGGACTACAATATCATGTGATTCTGAGACAAACTGAGGGTATGGTTGACATGCAAAGTCAAGAGTTCTGAGAAGTGGCCGACACAGGTTGATAGACTTCCTTTGAACAAGAGCATGAGACATATGGAGGACTCCGACAACATAGACCCGATGATGAAACCATGAGATGCAGGGGGCATTAAAAACTCCCTATAGGGAATGGAAGAGTAACCAATCAGTAGAGAATACTCTGTAACGTTCTCAGCTTCCGAAGGCCATGCTAATCCAAAAATTATAATGATGAATGGACTCAATAACTTTGTGCTCTATTCAAAGACGACACAACTGTTGCCAATATAATATAATACTCCCTTCGCACCCGTTTTTTTTTTTTCATAGAAAAATGAATTCTATGATACAGAGGAGGAAACGAGTGTCACAAGTAAGAAAAACTAGTTCCAATAGTGGAACATATCTATGCTCAATGCAAGGAGATACATGTGGGAGATGGACACTCGGGGGAGTGTTCCCTCCTAGGTATAGGGTGTCAAATTGTGAAGGATATAAATAAGGCTCTGCTTGGTTGAGGATGCAAAACTACTGAGGCAAACCGTTTATAACACAAAGTGAGAATAGGCTATAGGCTCAATACTGCAAGCAAGGGCATGAGATGAAATCACAACTTAATGCCAAAAAATGTCATTTTTTTATGTCTTTTAGTCTACTTGGTGTGAAAAAGGAATAAACTTGTGCCAAATAGACATCCTTTCAAATCCAATTTACGAGGGTGAAAAATACAAGTTCACTCGGCAATATTTTCTCTTTTTGAAGACGAGTTGGAAAATAGCTTAAATAATACTCACGAACTTTCAAGTCCAATTTAATGAGTGTGAAAGGGACAAATCACTCGGAAATATTTTCTCTTTTTGAACGAGTCGGAAAATAGCTTAACTAGGAATTGTTTGGGATATTATAGGCGGAAAGTCATG
>SNQJ01S0238949.1:3614-23126 GCA_010110895.2 Picea sitchensis
TCAACCTTTTCTATCCAATAAATGATTGTTAATTTATCTTTGTTAAATATAGATTCTGGTAAAAATGTGGATCAAGAAAATGGACAAGAAAGTAAAATAACTAAAACAATGGAGAAGACAAGAAGACAAAGAATATGGGCAGAAAAGGCACCAATCCAATTCAATTTCATATGTACATCAATGGTACATTTAATAGTAAAACTCAATGCAACGACCTCACAACTGTATCACAACTAATTATTTGTTAAGGTCTATTAAGGACTTAGGATTATTTCTAAAAAAAAACCGTTTAATCTTAAGTATATACAAATATATCAAATCAGTAACAAAGACTATTGAAAAATATGATAACATATACAAGTCTTCAATCTATAAGTGATGGTCTGAAATCTCATGAGTGTTAATGAAGATCCTCCTGAAAAACTACTAAAACTAGATGTTGAATCTGTAACAAATGATCTAGGTAACAAATGAGCTAGGTAACACATTCTGTAACAAATGAGCTAGGTAACCTATAGGTTTTCACTGAAGTGAACCCAAAACTGATGAGAGAAAAACTTGATGAGAAGTGAATTGGCTACATGTCCAACACATCCCAAATCTTGAAAAACCATGGAAATACACTGTGTCAAGAGAAAATAGCAGAAGAATCGTATAACCTCTGCAAGGTCAAAAGACCATCCCTAGGAAATATGAAATATGAATACTATGAAGCTCTCACATATCGACATATAAAAAACTGTCAAAAATCCTGCGGATAGAAAAAAAGTGTCGAACAACATCCAAAACCTATATATGAAAATCATGTAGCCAAAAAAACTATGAGTAGTAAACCAGGTAAATTGATGGTACTTTTCCAAATCTTAAACCCAAATGTCCATTAAACATGTCAGAAAATCCATCAAATGCAAAAAAGATAGCAAAATATCCATCCAATATCCAATAACCTAGAAATAATCAATATACCAATCATCATTCTCCTGAAAAACCTTACCAATCAAAGACTTTGTGTGAGAGATATGTGATAACATCATCAAATACATCATCCAATCAAGAAACAAATATCATGTCCTATAACAATCCTCAATCATCCATCATTCTGAAATAAATTCATCTGCAATCCTGAATCCATCATCATAAACTAAAATATTGTAAGTAATACTTTGAAACTTGAAGTATGACATATCAATATTCCCCCCCCCTGTCTTTTGAAAAATTAGAAGTCTATATAATGAGATAATGAAAGTAGAAAAAGGTAATCAAACTATCTTCGAGTGGAGTCTGAAGACTCGATCTTCAACTTACAAGAGTACATCAAGAGGGCCTTGTTCATGTCTTATATCATCAAATCCTAAAAAAAATTCATGTCCATCAAATGTAGAAATATATCCAATCAAGTATGACTTTACCTTTGTATAAACTCACGGATAACATTTTTCAAATAACTTAGCTTCCAAACTCCAACTCCAAGTCCCTAACCATTCAAAACACCTTTCTGAGACATGGTTTTTCTTCCCAAAAAAAATACATGGGTGCAGATCAAAGTCGTTTAACTCAACATGACCAACTTGGTGACAATGTCGACACAATACATGCTCTTTGTCCAACTAAGCATCATCAACCAACAAATCCTCAATACATGTATTATCATCAAAATATGTATCAACATCCTGATCAATATCCTATACATGTTCCTTATCAAGTTCTTCCATCTTATGAGCATTAACCACTGCTCACCTCACAAAAGTAATTGGTTTAAAATAATTGGGAATATGAAAAAGGTTATCATGATATTTTTCATGTCCTAAGCCATATATTTTTCGTTTAAATTGTAATTCTTCCCATGGTATAACAAATTTATCTATATTTTGAACCTAATCCTTATGTTGAACCTTCAATTTATCCACTTTGTTTTCACACTACAAGGAAAAGACCCTCTAGCAGATGTTTTTGAGGACACCCCTATAAAAATAGCCCAAAAATCTATTTATAGTGGATGATACTAGCGGAGGCGAGTGGGTGGAGGTTTTAGCGGATGTTTTTACACTGGTGATTTTATAAGTACATAATGCACCGGTGTGTTTTATACAGCAGGCACATCGGTGCCATCAAAACTAGCGCACCATAGCAGGGTTATTTCAAATAAAGAAAATTATTATCCAGTGTGCTATGGAAATAATGATGCACT
This sequence comes from Picea sitchensis, assembly GCA_010110895.2. Lineage (NCBI taxonomy): Eukaryota > Viridiplantae > Streptophyta > Pinopsida > Pinales > Pinaceae > Picea > Picea sitchensis. The sequence goes on from SNQJ01S0238949.1 coordinate 5,803, forward strand.
GGGAAATAATGACGCATTGTAATAGATTTCCTTAAAAAATATCTGGTGTGAAACGTAACATAGGAAGCACTAATGAGTTATTAGTAGAGTGCATCGTTATATTGTTAACTAAAAAAATTACACACCAATGAAGGATTGTGTCTAAAAATATAATTTGGTGCACTCCATTGTATCATACACACCAATGATCCAATATGGAGCATTGTGTTAGGGTTAATTTCCAAATTTATGCAGTTCTCTATGTAAAAATGACTGCACCGGGGCGTCTATTATTACATCGCACCATGTCATGCTTAAACAAAACATTTCGCACCATTGTGTTTTTTTCAAAAAATGTACAACAGTGCGTTATGTAGTAGTAAATGCATCAGTGTGCATGTGTGCCAAAAAACATGCGCAATGTGCTAGGACTGATTTAAAAATATATATATAATTCGTTCGCTCATTAAACATGTATTCCTTGGTGCGGTTGTTCATCGGGCACACCAGAATAGGATTTTATAAAAAGCAATTACCGACCGTAAAAATCATTTTTACCATTTTTAGTGTTGTAGAGATCAAAAGCACCAGTGCAACCTTTACCTATCTGAAGTTCCCTTCCATATGTTCTTTCCTTTCTTTCATTCCTTTCATTCGTTGCTCAATGCGTGAATTTTGAATTTTTCCAAATGGTGGGAAAATTTAGTTTTTTTGAATACGTTGCAACCATGCCTCCCCGACAACAAAATGTCCAGGTAATGTCCCTTTTTCTTCATAACTTAAGTTTTCATTGTATTAAAATTTAAAATTGAGTGAAATTTTAAGTGTAAAAAAAAAATAAAAAAATACATGGTGCATTCGAAGCACTCGACTCGCACTGCCTACAGTGTGACCTATAAATTTACAGGGCGCACTACATACCTTGTTACCTTTCTCAGCGGTGCATTGGTAAACATAAAAGCATTGGTGTGTCCATTTAACGATGCTCCGAAGAAAATCATATAATTGGTGGGGTGGTGCGTCAAAGTACATATAACACACCAGGTCGTTAAAGTACATGGCACACAACCCTTATCAGATATATTTTTACGCAGTGCATTGGTAAATGTGCGCACCAAGACATTCATGTCTACCAAATGCACTACGAAGAAATGTGATTTTTTGTTTCAGTGCACGCCATAAATGTTTTGGTGGCACCATATGCGGTGTGATAGTAACTACCGAAACACACTGCAAAAAGTTGTGTACTTGGAAATTTGGAAAATTTTATGTGACAATGTGTCACCATTCGTTACATGCACCGGTGTGATACCGACGACCCTCAACCTGTAGGTCGGAAGGCCACTTCGATGCAGGATCTTTCCTTCTTCCATGGCCTGAAGAACTCCAAACGGTTCTTCTATTTCCCTAGTGGAAAATTTGCACCCACAACAATCCACGTGGGATCCCCTCTTATACTTGGGAGATCGGACTTCGCAACTTCGCGAGGTCAGTGGTCGAGCATTGGACTCTCGAATTCCCAAAAACTGACAACCAGTCAACGCTGACCCTTTCCTTTCGGGATTTTCTCTATCACAAATTCAGCACTCGCGATGTCGAACAACCTGTTTTCCCGATATGTCGAAATTCTGATATACTCGCGAGTTTGACTTTTCAATGCCCCGTCACATCTGTTGGGGTTTCGGACATCACGGGATCGCGAATCCTGATGAAAATGTTCTGGGACTTCTTGCCACAAAACCCTGATATGATGTGCCACATGTCCACTGACTGACCCCTGTGGCCCTACACTGTCTCCTTAGCCGTCGGGATATCGCGTATCGGGATATCATGATTTCTGTTGCTATGTTTATGGAGTTTCAACCCACGAAACCCTGATATGGAAAACTACGAGTAAATTCGATGGCCCTTGTGGCTCGGATCTACGGTCTTGCCCCTCTTGAGATTAGAACCCTTTGGGAATACTCGGCGTATTTCCTCTGCTTCTCTGTGAGATCCAATGGTCCTCGTAAATTCGCGAATTCTCCTCAGAGAATTCCGACCGTCCGTTCCTCCTTAACGATTTTTGTGAATGACCAAGTGTTCCTCCATGGAACTCGCTCACCTGCGGCGCAAACTTATGACGCTTCTTACAAACTTCCAGTCACAGCTTCCCTGCACTGTCCTTCAACAAATTTGAAGGCCTTATCCTTCCAGAGCTTTCTTATGACTCCGAGTCTTAGAAAAAAAAAAACTCGTGTGCACACTCTTTGCGGCAACCTTCAGACACTTCCCAGTGCTGAAATCCTTTCGACTTTGCGCACACCCGCAACAACAGTCTCTCAACTCTTACTCAGACTCACAACTCTAAGACTTCACTTGGCCTACGCACTCCTTGCACGGCTCCTGTGCCTGAATGTACTTCTGAATAAATGAGAACAAAAGTGACTCAATCTAAACCCCCTGTCAACGCACTCCTTGCGGACAATTCGACTGCACTTCTTGCAGGAATCTTTGTTTAGGTAGAGAAACAATTGAAACTCATTCCCTCTTCCTTTAAAACTTCAAACTCAAACATGAAATCATATACACAACATATAAAACAAATGTATAATAGGAAGAAAACATTCATGAGCATATCATTCAACATCACTACACAGAGAACAAACACAAAACCATGAATTTGAATCAACCTCTTTCTATTAATCCAAATATCTGTACATGGATGTTCTTACACAACTCTCTGCTTCTACTATTCTCCAATGCTTCTATCTTAAATCATCCATCCTAATACAATGCACAATGAGGGTGTCTATATCTCGTTTCCCTCTTGCGCTCTCAAACAGTCTAATCTAGAATTAAATTCTATCTACCTGCATTAACTACTTTAAATGCCTTCTATCTACTAAGGACGAGAGAAATCGCTCAAGGTATGATTACATTATACAAGTGCACCTCTTCTTAATGACTTCATTTAATATTGCGCAACAACTTCAAGGTGATTTCAAAAATTTGTGCTGGCGCTTGTCCAGCTGTCCTTTGATTCCGCACTGGCTCGCTTGATGGTGGCGATGTTCCTGCATCATAATCCCTCACTTGAAAATCTTCATGGGATCCTGTCCATGAGCTCCCGCATGGTCTATCCATGCCTCTGTATCTCTACCTCCTTCTCCCAGCTGGAATCTTCAATTAGACGATTCTTCCATTTGACTAGATACTCAAAGTATTCTTTCCACCTGGTCCTCTTGCTCACTCTTTTGTCCAGTATGCGCTCCATCTGTGGCTTCTCTGCAACTGGCATCTGCTTTCGCCACTGAATCACTGGCTTCTCATTTCCAGTCCCTGTTTCCTCAGCTCTATATGGGTACAAATATGAGATATTGAATATCAGAGAAATTCCAATCCCATCGGGTAATTCAATCTCATAAGCATTCGTCCCAAACTTCTTCAAGACCCTACACGGCCCGATTTTCTTCATATTCAACTTATTATGTGTTCCTCTCGAAAACCTTTCTTTCCTCAAGTGTGCCAGAATCAAGTCACCAACCTCAAACTGAAGTTGTCTCTTGTGCTGATCTGCTCTACGCTTATACTCCTGGCTTGAATTTTGCAATCGCTCCTTCACCTGCCTGTGAAGTTCCTTCATCACCTCTGCAAAGTTTTCTTCACTAGCTCTCCTAGTCACAGTCTGTTCTGAATCTCTCAGTTCATAAATTCCTCTCGGCTGCATACCATAGACAACCTGAAATGGACTCTGCCTTGTTCTCCTATTAACTGAGTCGTTATAAGAAAACTCTGCCTGTGGTAATATGTTGTCCCACTGGTTATGGTGCTCTGTTACCAAGCTTCTCAGCAAGTCTCACAAACTTCTGTTCACTACTTCTGTCTATCCATCCATCTGAGGATGATAAGCTGAACCAAATGATAAGTTAGTTCCCAACTTCTTCCATAATTTTCTCCAAAAATTCCCTATGAATTTGGTGTCTCGATCCGAAACTATGCTTCTCGGAAATCCATGAAGTCGAATGACCTCTTTGAAAAATAGATTCGCAATGTGAATTGCGTCACTGGTCTTCTGACATGGAATGAAGTGTGCCATCTTGGAAAATCTATCCACAACCACAAATATTGAATCAACACCTCTTTGTGTTCTTGGCAACCCCAATACAAAATCCATGCTAACTACATCCCACGGCCTCTCTGGTATGGGCAATGGTTGATAAAATCCTGCATTCTTCTTCCTCCCCTTCGAATGCTAGCAAATTCTACATCTGTCCATGAATATATTGACATCTACTCGCATTCCTAGCCAAAAATATGACTCATTCAACTTTGTGAACATCTTGTCGTGACCAAAATGCCCCGCCAGTCCTCCACTGTGTTTCTCCTTCAGCAAATTCTCCCTCATGGAGCATTTCAGAATACACAGTTGATTACCTCTAAACAGTAATCCTTCCTGGATCATGTATTCCATCCATTGGATTTTATCTCTGAGAACTGGATTCTCAGCTGCTTCATACACTTCTTTGAAATCTTGATCATCATCATACATGTCCCTGAGATCATCAAAACCCAATGTTTTGACCTTGAACTCCTGCAACAACAAACACTTCCTACTCAAAGAATCAACAACTTTGTTAGCAGTACCAGAAATATGTTTTATCACAAAAGTGAAATTTTGCATATACTCAACCCATTTGACATGTCTCTGATTCAACTTCTCCTATTGAGTCACAAACTGCAGTGCATGATTGTCACTGTATAAGACAAACTCCTTCGGGATCAAGTAATGCCTCCATTTCTTCAATGCCTGGATGATAGCATAAAACTCCTTGTCGTAAGTGGATTACTTCACCTTCGCTTCATTCAGTTTCTTTCTGAAATATGCTATCGACCTATCTTCCTGACTCAAGACTACCCTGATTGCAAATCCGCTTGCATCGCATTTCACTTGAAATGTCTTTCGGAAATCCGGCAACACCAAAATTGGTCATTCCGTAATCTTCCTCTTCAACAGATTGAAGTTCTTCTTAGCCTCTTCTGTCCAGTGAAAAGAATTGTGTCTTTTATTTACCGTGACCATCATCGCTGCGCTAATTCCACTGAAATTTTTGATGAACTTTCGGTAGAAACTAGCCAATCCGTGAAAACTTCTCACCTCGAAAACATTCCTCGGTGATGGCCAATTCTTGATCACGTCCACCTTATCTGATCCATCCTCAACTCATTAGAAGAAATAACAAATCCCAAGTAAATGAGCTCTGTCTTCATGAATGAGGATTTCTTCATGTTTATCGACAACTTCTCCTGCTGTAACCTCTGCATTACTGTAGCCAAATGCTTCAGATTTTCTGCCACTATTTTATTGTAAATCAGTACGTCATCCAAATACACAATGAAAATTTTTCCAATGAACTCCCACAGGAATTCGTTCATCAACCTCATGAAGGTACTCGGTGCATTTGTTAAGCCAAACGGCATAATGAGCCATTCATACAACCCTTCATTGGTTTTGAATGTTGTCTTCCACTCGTCACCTTCTCTCATGTGGATCTGGTGATAACCGCTTTTCAAGTCAATCTTTGAAAAATACTTTGCTCCACTCAAGAAATCCATCAGATCATCCATCCTTGGCAATGGAAATCTGTACCTGATGGTTATCTTGTTGATCGCCCTCGAGTCAGTACACATCCTCTAGCCTCCGTCTTTCTTCAGACTGAGTACTGTTGGAACAACACATGGACTCAAGCTTTCCCTGACCAATCCTTTGTCCAACAACTCCTGGACTTGTCTTTTAACCTCTTCATTCTCTTGCGTCGTCAACCTGTACACGGCTTTGTTTGGAAAACTAGAACCTAGTATGAGATCAATATGATGACTCACACTTCTGATCGGTGGCAATGAATGAGGTAATTCGTCCACTATTATGTCAGCGAACTCTTCCAGCAGTTTCTGAACTTCTTCTGGTAAATCATCCACCCTTGTGCTAGTCAGAACAATTCTAGGCTTTCTGACCACAATGAATTGTGGATCCTCCTTCTTCTTAACCTCATTAAGGAGTTCCTTCCCACTCATGAGAAGTACAGTGTTGCTTACTTCTGGCTTCACCTCCTTATCTTTGATTGGAAGCAACATGTGTGTCCTCCCATTCTTCTCTAGGGTGTATGTGTTCATTCTCCCATCATGAATCACATTCCTGTCATATTTCCATGGTATACCCAGCAATAGATGACAAACATCCATAGGAATGACATCACATAATATCTTATCATTATATCCTCCTATCTTAAATTCAACTAAACATTGTTTAGTGACCTGGTGTCCTTTTTGTAGCCACGAAACTCTGTATGGGCTTGGATGATCAGTCGTCTCCAGCTCCAACTTCTCTACCATCTCTGTAGAAACAAGATTATCCATGCTACCACTATCTACAATAACTTTTCATACCCTATCCTTGGTCTTGCAAGTAGTCCTAAAAAGTCTGGTCCTTTGGACTGAACTCTCCACCTCCTTCTCAGGTGTCAAAAGAACTTTTCGCATCATCAGCGATCTTCCGCCTTCAGCGTCTTCTGCCTCAACATCCTGCCTTTGTGCCTCGGCGATGTGAGATTATCCACCCTCTTTATTTTTATCTGGACACTCATAAGACTTGTGCACATTCTTTCCACATGTGAAGCATGTTATTACTCCACCTCTTCCTCTTCCTCTACCTTTGGTACGAGGAAAAGTGTTGTTATCAGCATAATCTCCTCTCTGCTCAGTATGCTATCCTCTCTATGAGGTTCAACCTCTTTCAGCTTGGGTCTGAGGTTTCTTCCAGTCCTCTTTGGGCTTCTGATACTTATCCTAGGCAACTGATTTTCCTCTGGGCTGACTTCTTCCTCAGCCCCTTTGACTCTTCTTTCGGCTCAACTTCTCTTCCGCTTTTAGAGCCATCTGATAAGAATCTTCCACCATTCGGATGGTTACCATGCTCATCTCATCCTGGATATCATATCTCAGTCCATTCATATATCTGGCTACTTTCTCATCATCGCTCTCCTGATGACCTGCCCTGATGTTCAGTTTATAGAATTCCTCAGTGTATTCTTTTACTGAAATCAACTTCTGTCTCAATTTTTGCATTCTCCTGAACAAAGTAATTTGGTAATCCCTGGGGATGAATTTCGCCTTCATCTTTGTGATCATTTGTCCTAGCTCTTGATCTTCTGCTTGCCCTTGCAGCATCTGTCAGCTTGTAGTTCATCCCACCACAATGTTGCATGTCCTTTCAATCTCGTGACAACATGCTTGAATTTCTTGTCCTCTTCAACATCTTCATAGTCAAAGTATGTGTCTAGATCTCTAATCCAGTCTAGAAGCTCCTCTGCATCCAAGTTTCCCTCATAAACTAGAATGCCCATCTTCTCTCTTGCACCCATCCTTGCAATAGCTTTGATCAAACGTTCGTTTGATGCATCTTCAACTGCAACTTCTTCTTCACGTTCAGCTTCAACTTCACTTTCGGAATCACTGAGATCCCCCACATTGGATGTGCGTCTTTGCGCTGTCTCCATGTCTTCGAGTCTAGCTCGTAGATCATGCATCTCTCTCCATAACTGGATCTATCATCTGCCTGCCTCTTCTTCTCAGCATTTCCCTATCCTCTGGTGGATCGGGTGTCTGCCTGTCCCTTCTCCTTGGCGTCATGGTGAATTCTCTTTCTTTCTCTGCTATAGAAAGMAAAGAACCTTTCTGTGCTCTGATACCAGATGATACCGATGCCCCTCAACCCGCAGGTCAGAAGGCCATGTCGATGCAGGATATTTCCTTCTTCCATGGCCTGAAGAACTCCAAACGGTTCTTCTATTTCCCTAGAGGAAAATTTGCACCCACAACAATCCTCGTGGGATCCCCTCTTATACTTGGGAGATCAGACTTCGTGACTTCGCGAGGTCAGTGGTTGAGCATTGGACTCTTGAATTCCCGAAAACCGACAACCAGTCAACACTGACCCTTTCCTTTCGGGATTTTCTCTATCATGAATTTGACACTCGCGATGTCGAACAACCTATTTTCCCGATATGCTGAAACTCTGATATACTCGCGAGTTTGACTTTTCAACACCCCGTCACATATGTCGGGGTTTCGGACTTCGCAGGATCATGAATCTTGATGCAAATGTTTCGGGACTTCTCGCCATGAAACCCCGATATGATGTGCCACCTGTCCACTGACTGACCCCTGTGGCCCTACACTGTTCCCTTAGCCATCGGGATATCGCATATCGGGATATCGCGATTTCTGTTTCTATGTTTACAGAGTTTCAACCCACAAAACCCCAATATGGAAAACTATGAGTAAATCCGACGACCCTTGTGGCTCGAATCTATGGTCCTACCCCTCCTGAGCTTAGAACCCTTTGGGAATACTCAGTGTATTTCCTCTGCTTCTCTGTGAGATCCAACGATCCTCGGAAATTCACGAATTCTTCTCAGAGAATTCCAACCGTCCGTTCCTCCTTGACGATTTCTGTGAATGACCAAGTGTTCCTCCGCGGAACTCACTCACCTGTGGCGCAAACTTATGACGCTTCTTACAAACTTCCAGTCACGGCTTCCCTGTATTGTCCTTCAGCAACTTCGAAGGCCTTATCCTTCCAAAGCTTTCTTATGACTTCGAGTCTTAGAAAAAAAAAAATCTTGCGCGTACTCCTTGCAGAAACCTTTAGACACTTCCCAGTGCTGAAATCCTTTCGACTCTGCGCACACCCGCAACAACAGTCTCTCAACTCTTACTCAGAATCACAACTCTGAGACTTCACTTGGCCTACCCACTCCTTGCACGGCTCTTGTGCATGACTGTACTTCTGAATAAATGAGAATAAAAGTGACTCGATCTGAACCCCCTGTCAACGCACTCCTTGCGGACAATTCCACTGCACTTCTTGCAGGAATCTTTGTTCAGGTAGAGAAACAATTGAAACTCATTCCCTCTTCCTTTCAGACTTCAAACTCAAACATGAAATCATATACACAACATATAAAGAAAATTTATAACAGGAAGCAAACATTCATGAGCATATCATTCAACATCACTACACAGAGACCAAACACAAAACCATGAATTTGAATCAATCTCTTTCTATTAATCCAAATATTTGTACATGGGTGTTCGTACACAGCTCTCTGCTTCTCCTATGCTCCAATGCTTCGATCTTCAATCATCCATCCTAATACAGTGCACAATGAGGGTGTATTTATCCTGTTTCCCTCTTGCGCTCTCAAACAATCTAATCTAGAATTAAATTCTATCTACCTGCATTAACTAATTTTAATGCCTTCTATCTACTAAGGACGAGAGCAATCGCTCAAGGTCCAATTAAATTATACAAGTGTGCCTCTTCTTAATGAATTCATTTAAGATTGCGCAACAACTTCAAGGTGATTTCCAAAATTTGTGCTGGTGCTTTTCCAGTTGTCCTTCGCTTCTGCGTTGGCTTGCTTGATGGTGGCGATGATCCTGCATCACGGTGTGTGTAGTGAACATATACACACTTTTTTTTTACTAATTTATAAATAATTTTTTATGTGTGTAAATATATATATATTTTTTTATGGTTTAAGAAGTGTGTGGGTTAAATGTAATGCACAAGGACATATGTGTTGTAGTGTAGCACTCTGGTGCGATACTGTTTTCTAACGCACCTCTTAACATAGTAGAACATATTTTTTTCTATGTGTTACTTTAGACTGACGCACCATGACTGATGCTCACAATATATATATATATATATATATATATATGGACCACCAACGATGCGTGACTGTGTTTAGGGCACACCGGTAATGCAATTAACTTATTTTTTGAAGGAAGTTATTTTTCCATATTTATAGAGATTTTTACCATTTAGTATATTTTTTTTTATGTTTTATGTATGAGTGAGGATGATGTATTTCATATCGTAATCATGAAGAGACGTGAGCAGAGAGAGCAGCAACAGGAGCAGAGGGTGGACCTGTACAATGTTTTATGGGAATGGGAGGTGAGGGAGAGGGATTTTTATAGTCATCCTATTACTACAATGACTCATGTTCTCTTGAGGGATGTGGGCCTTCTTAAGTACTATGAGAAGGATACATCCCTTAAGGGTCACTCTGGGTTATTGGTGCATCTTGTTTTTCGATGGGATGTCCATCGCCAAGATTTCCGTGTGGGCCTGGATTAGTGGTACCATCCCACTAAGGAGGATATTTACTTTATCACTGGGCTATCCAAGAGAGGAGAGGATTTTCCCCAGTTCCCAGATGTCCCAGTAGGTGTTGCAACTAAGGGACAACTCATGTACTCTCAACGATATATTGGGGTTGATGTACTATCCCCAGTTGATTTCCAGGTGTCTAGTGGACAACTAAAAGTTTCCTCTTTCAGTGCAGACGAGGTTAGGTTCCTCTCACTATTAGTGACTACCATATCCCACTTTACCAGTGATGGTAAGCACATTAGGTTCCCTCTTTTGTATTATGTTGATTAGTTGGTATAGAGGCCACAGTGTATTAGATGGTTTGTCATTTTTTTGTGGCATTTTTGTATAGCGCTAGACAAATGTCATGCTATGATATGTGGGAGGTCGAACTTCCCTTTTTCCTCAGAGTTGTTTTGCTTATTTTTTGAGAGGTTTCCTGAGACGAGGCTGAATTTTTTCCATCAACCTCGTAGGCTGAGGAATCATGTGCGGATGCACATGTGGGGTAAGATGATTCCAAAGAAGGGTGATCCATATTTTTCATCCAAGATTTCGATAGATGCACTAGGAATACTAGGAAGTGTGGCGGATCACATGTTCGTCATGGTGTCATGTACTTACGTGGGTTTGGATTGGCGAGGATGTACAAACATCCTCTTCACACCAGATGAGCCACCAATTGATAGAGGTAATATTAGTGTTTTGTTTAAATTAATATAGTTTCATTTTTTTGTCTTACTTAATTAGAATAAAATTAATTTTAACATGTTCTTTAACTTGTTTTATTAAATTATTTAATGAATTAGCTGTGTAATTATTATTATGTACTATATATTTTGCAGATATTGGAACTTTCATTGGGGACGTTCCTCCTCCCCAATAGATGATGATGAGTAGATGATGCCTGAGGCCACGACGGGTCAGGATCCTTGAGTGAAAATACTCAGTGGCATGTGTCATAGGCCCGATACCAAATTTAAGTTGGAGTTGGGTGACCAACTCTCTACACTTTTGAATGAGGTGGAAGTCTGCCCTACCCTGATGCGATACATCAGGGTATATCCTACACTCTTGGAGCTTTGGAGGGATATTCCACATGATTTGAGGCCTCTTATGTGTCATATTGTTGGAGACGCCATGATACTAGGAGGGAGGATGGCTTCTGATGATAGGAACAAATATTCTTCCAATACAACCCGTTCGTCCATTACCCCATCAATTTATGAGGGTGTTCATGATCATACTTCTCCACATCCTCCTCCTCCTCATTCACCTCACCCAGATCATGAGGAGGAAACACATATTCCTCCTCCTCCTCTTTCACCTTACCTAAATGAGCATGTCATACCCATTCCTCATCATCATCTTTCACCTCATCTAGATGATCATGTCAGACATATTCATCATCCTCCTCTTTCACCTCGCCTAGCTGAGTAAACAAAAACTATTCATAATCCATAATCTTCCACTGCATACTAGGTCTCCACTACTATTGTAGATATGCATATACGGTATTTTTTTTCTATTGATCATGTTGATGATGTGCTTAATTTATATGTTGATCTCGATGTGTATATTGTTAGGTCATGTTATATATGTTTGTTAAATGTTCTTGATAGATGTGTATGCTATAAAATTGTTCATTAGACGTGCATTTTTCCTTTTGATCATGATGATATACTTAATTAATTTATATGTTGATGTTGATGTGTACATTTTTAGGTCATGTTAGATATGTTTAATGTTAAATGTGCATGCTAGATGTGTATGTTAAATGATGCTAGTTAGATGTGTGTGATGATAATGTTAGAAAATCCTTGTCTTTTTTAGATGTGATCACAATGATGATGCCCTATTAAATTATTAAATATATGTGCTAGATAATTAATGACGTTTAAATGTGCTAGAGGTATATATAATTAGATTATGTTAGATAGCAAATATAAATGTGTATTTTAGATGTTGTTTATGTTTTTTATAACATGGTTATCGTCATCATGTTTATTTTTATAAATTAAAAAGTTTAATATGGTTGAAACTATAATTATAAAATTGAAATGATAATTGCATAGATAGTTCATTATACATATTCATTCTAACTTAAAAAAAAAACAAAAAAAACAAATTACATATGAATAAATATTATGTTAGCACTGAGAGTTACACTTAGACTGCTATAAATTTAATCCTAGTACCCATTAGAGTGTGGAATATAAAAGTTTATGATAAATGGAAAATGGATGGAAATCTCATAAAATAATGTCAATCACAACTTACTTCATATAATATGCACCAACAAATAAGGCTTTAAATAACTTTGATCATGGTTTTAGGAAATAAGATGAGAAGGTGGAAGAAATAATAAGAAAAATGTAATATGCCTATCATCTACATCAGGTAGTATGACACACATATAAGGAAGAACCCTCTGAAATAAGAACTTCTCAAAATCAAAGAGGAAAATTATGATATATTTGCAAAAATATCACAACAGATCTTCTATTGAAACAAAGCTAAAATTCAGTCAAATGAATCATTCAATGGATTGTAATCAAAATTATACAGCAATAATATGATAAGGAACATAAATTATTTCCATTATTCAAAGGATCTTAGGTCTGATACATACAATAAAAAGTACCCTCTGCTACATAGATAGTATAAAAAAGTATGAGTCTCTCTCACTCCATTCCCAACCCTTTCCTTATCAAAATTCACTTCCATATATATTGAATCATCTCTATCTACCCTAAGGAGGTCGAAACCAAAGAGTTACATAGGATCCTCCTCCATTTAGGAGTCTTCTTACAAAACAATCCAACAAAAACCTAACAAATTCATATTTTGGGGATCGTGTCTATTGAGATAAATTCCTTTTGAAACAGGTCATGCTTCTTGACCTAGAGATGGAACAAATGTTCCTCATGTCCAAATAACTCCTATTTGAGCATTTGAACCTTCCTTGACATCTTTCAGTCTCCAAACAAGGAGAATATCCAACAACTATGCAAAACAGAGAGTTTGTAGTGCCAATTTGCAGCGCACTGGTGTTTTAATTTTATCTTTCAAATGAAAAAATGGTTTAGGATGATTTTTTTTGAGATAGTCGATGCCATTATCATTCTTCTCCAAAACAAATTTCAAAAAAAGCCACATTACCATTTTGTATTTATGATCAATTATTTAGAAGAAACTGCTACAGGAAATGAGTTCGCAGTTTTAATAGATGAGTCAACCAAAACCCTTCTTTCAGAATTTAAAAAACATGAAAAATATCATGGAGTACCTAGAAAGCCTGGGCTTGATGTATATTCCATCAACATTTAACAGGAGTGCTTGCAAGCTATCTAGCCTCCAATGTTCCTCCTTAACCAGTTCACAATGCTAACTCAAACACAACTCAAACTTTAGACCAAGGATAGATATAACCTTATTCATTTTGAAACCAAATATAACTTTATGATTACAACTTAAAGACTCAAAACCTATGTATTATAAACCTTAAGACTCGAAAAACAAAACCAAGGTGAATTGTTTTACCCACATAATCTTATGTGTTAACATCTGGCTCCATAGGCGATGGAGACCTCTCTCTGAGGCTCCAAGAACTTGCAGTTCTAGTTCCTTATCCATTGGGCTATGGAGTCATCACCTCGTTCCAAACCTATAAATTGTAACCTTCTTATATGAATTACAAATCCATTTTCCTGACAGGCTGAAGAACAATTGTTGTTGTAGTGCCTTCATTGGGTTATGGAGTCTTATGTTGATCTACTGCAAAATTGAAATAAAATTCTCAGAATCGAGCTTATTTTCTACACTACCCTACTCTAACCAGTTGAAATCTTATTTGTTTAAGTATAATCGGATTTCCAGTGAAGACATGCAATCATTTGGCTAATAAAACAAATTTCTTGTATATTGCAGATGAAAACATAAAAATAATATAACCTTTGCAACAGAAAATCCATCAATGGTTCATACTTAGAGCTGCAATTTTTTGTCAAACCCAAAGCTGCAACATAAGGGTGTTGGAAATATAACTAAGGGGGGGGGGGGTGAATCACTTATGTATATAAGATTGAAACATTTCCTGTTTTTTTATTCTTTCTAGATTATTATTTAATGTGTTGTTGGTAACTTAAAATGTATAGATATACAATGATCAATCACACAAAATGAACAAAGACACTATTTTTCCCGAGGAAACCCATAAAGGGTGAAAAACTCTTCTTCTTAGGATGTCAGTCACGCTCCAACTTTCATGTACATTGGAGTCTTTGAGCTCCAACTCAAATATGAGACTACAACCTCTGATAGCAAGCTACAAATTACAGAGAGAACCAACTCTCATATTTCTCTAGCACCAACTAGATGGAAGCACCAACTCCCAGGTTTCTCTAGCACCAACTCCCAAAATATATTCTAGCACCAACTAGACTTTTGAGGACTGCAATCCTCCCTAGCACCACCCTACCACCCTAAATGAATCTTACAAAACTTTACTTACTTGGTCTGTCTCTGATATGATCTGTTACAGCTCCATGTCTCCTTTGCCTTCTTCAGCTTCTATACTCTATTCTTCTTCTTCATCGTTCAACTTCTATTCTTTGCTCTTTTTCCTTCTGTGCTCAACATCGCGTGTTGTTCAACTTCTCTTCTGCCTTTTATGTTATGTATTGCCTCTGCATCCTCTTTTCTACACCATGGATCTCCCCTTCAGATTATGCACTGCATCTCGTCCTACCCACATGCATCACTCTCTGAGATATACCTTGTCTCTTCTCTATTATGCATATATTTCACACGTCTAGTCATCTTCCTGATCATCATGCAAACTCTTCATCTTCTCTGTTCATTATGCAAGGTTATTTGGCTTCTCTAGCAGTTATCCTAAGAATCCTTTTCTTATCTGTCATTCGAAATTCTTCGTCTTCTCTGGCATTTACAACCAGTCATTTTTTTGGCTTCTTTGGCTTCTAAGTCCCTTCCTTCATGTGACCTTTGGTGGTGGCCATACACCTATTAAAAAGGTTCTTCACGTTCTTGGTCTAGCGAGCACTAGCCCCCTATTATCATATATGAACTTGGGCGATTAACTTCACATGATCACATGATTGCGGGTGCGAGCTCTCTTCTCATTAGCCCCCTATCACATGTGACCTCGGGCTATGTCCTTGCATAAGTGAACAATTGTGGGTGCGTCCAACAGTGGTTTGGGATTAACCTCTTTTATCCCTGCAATCTACCTCCAACTACCACATACTCCTTCTCCAATACCGTGGTCAATTGCGGCCTTCCCTCAGAAAATTAACTTCTGAGAAACTTCTGATCTCGCAATATGGCATGATCGTCGATCTCCCAGTCTCTAAAAGATTTCCTCAATCACTGGCTCTGATCTATTGTCTTTTCCTACCTTCTTTCCTCTGTCCATGCACGATCCTTGGTCTCAATGACCAAGTGACATGTGGCCCTCCAAACCAACAGACGAGATCTATTTTGTCTTTCAGGATTTGGGAGTCTCAATTCTCAAACTCTTCTTTCTCTTGGAGTATTTCACCCGGATTCCATGATCTAACGATGCATGGTATTCTTGAATCAACGGTCACAATCCCTTCAAGTATTCGAGGTTCGAAAATATCAAATTTCCAACCTTTCAACCTTCCTTTTCTTTTTCCCGGAGCTGACAATCCACTGATGCATGTCCCTTTCGAATCAACGGTCATGATCCTTTCGTGTATTCAGGGTTCGTAAATCTCAACTTTCCAACCTTTCAACCTTCCTTTGTCTTTTACCGTATCTGACAATCCACTAACACGTGTCCCTTTCAGATCAACGATCACAATCCTTTCACATCTCTGGACTTTGGAATTCTCAAGTCTCAACTGGAAATCCTTGAAGTGAGATTTCTCTGAAATCTCAGATCACCTGACACGTACTCCCCTTGACGATCAATGGTTGAGATTTGTCTTCGGTGATTTTCACGCCCTCCCCATCCAAAAAATTCCGAAGTTGTGGATCTCGCTTCACCTATCCTCCTCGATGATGGACGACCCCAAACCACTTCGAGACTTTGAAACTTTGGGCAAGTGCTGGTGGTAAATATATCGAAGTAAAACTCTCAGAGTGACATCACTTACTTAAGTCACTTGATGACATGTCATGAGCTTAGTAGCTACCACATGTCACTCGAATTTGTGATTTGCACGTACCTGAAATGTCAAATTAACTTAACACTTGTCAATGTCTGATTGTGCCACATGTCCTTATTGACGTATTCTTATTGATGTGGATCCTCATTCACTTCGGGACTTCAGTTATTTTGACTTTTCAAGTCGCCAATTCTTGTGAAGTGAGAATCCCCGAATAGTAACCTCCTCACAAATTTTAGACCTGAACTAAATGTTGTTCATCAATCATGTTCTTATATTGACGAATCGATCTTTCTACAATGCTACTTTTCTAGCTTATCCTGTCCTTCCACTTTAAAATGATCTAATGACTAACGTTTACTTCGGGTCTCTAGTTCTCCGAACTTCAGGGATTTTAGATCTCAAAATGAAACTCTTGAAGTGATTTCTCTGGAGCGTAACCTCCATACATATTTAGACCCAAAACAAATGTTTTTCGTTGATCAATATTTTAGATCAAAGACTCTTTCTTATCCTGTCCTTCCACTTAAATCAATCTGACAACTGACAGAAATTTGGATGATCAAATTCTCAATCATTTTGCCCCGCTTATCCTATCCTTCCATTAATTCAATCCGACAGTTGTTGGTCCTCTGGATCGGTGATCGAATGACCACTATCGCTCTTCCTCCTTAGCTTATGATATCTCCATCTTAGAAGGTTTTCTAAGTGTTCATGGGTCTCGACCTTTGCTCCTCCTGCGAGTCCGTCTCTTGGACCTCGTCTTCACTTCTGGAAACCACTATCTCTTCTGATCTTTCTTGTATTCTGTGCTCTCGAAGTTTGGTTTGCTTTTGTTCTTGCCATAAATGACGCAATGAGAGTTCAGTCAGGCCGCAACCAATCCCGACCAGACCCCCTGCTCTCACCAGGACCTTCTTCTTCAACAGGCCCGAAGAATCAATGCTCTTCAACTCCTCTCGGGAGTTCTCCTACCCACAGTTTTCCCT
>SNQJ01S0238950.1:0-13643 GCA_010110895.2 Picea sitchensis
ATAATTTAGTAATTACTAAATAATATTTAATTATTTCATTTAAAATGTATAAATGTATTTATGGTTGTGGCCATGCATGTCGACCGTCAACTAGCAGCAACCACATTAAGTAAAAAGTGGTTGATATACGCCGATCGGCGCCATTAATTAAAAAAAGTGGAAAATGGCTTCGATCGGCGTATATCAACCACTTTTTACTTAATGTGGTTGTTGCTAGTAATTATTAATCTCATCAATATTATGAATATTAGTTATGAATAGGCATATTAATGTTGTTAAATGTAGTAAAATATGGTGAATAAAAATATACAAGGGTATTAGTTATTAGTACAACCACATTCAAGTTAAAAAATTGGGTCTAAAATTTTCATCCAAACTTCATCCAAAATTATTGTTATCACAATTTTTTGCCACAATCATTTTATAAAAGTGGTTGATATACTCATATAGAGGCCATTAATTTGGAAAAGTGAAAAATGGTTCAAATCTATGTCTATCAACCAATTTTATAAAATGGTTGTTGTTAGTCCTAAATCTACAATACTAATAGTATTTAATACTAATAGTATTGAGGTAATAACAACCAGTAGGATGGGCAACATTTAATGCTGCTACAAATAATCCAACAGTATATACAAACTTATATACAAAAATAATCCAACAATATATACAGCAACAACTTATATATACCAATTTATATACAAAAATAATCCAACAGCATATACACCAACAACCATTCAATACTGGAACACGTGGTATATATATACTGTTGTCAGATATATATCAACTTATATACGAAAATAATCCAACAGTATATACACAAACCGGAGCAGCACAGCAGACTGGTTATTGTTCCCCTGGTAGTATTGATGCTTTTCCTGATTTCGAGCTGGGCTCGTAGGACCAACCAGTATGTATATCGAACACTACCCTCCATTCCATTCTGCACTACCCGCCAGTCCCTTTTCATCCCAACTATTTGTACAGGTTTTGGATCGAATTTTACTATTAATTCGACCGAATTTAATGGATGGGCGAATTTTGGAATTTACTTTACGGATTCGGCGGAATTTGGTAACTATGATTTTGGCTCCAAGGAAGGCGACGTTGCTAATAGTTTTTACACCAAGCATTGGAGAGGCTAAGGTTAAGCTCCGTATATGACGTCGATATGATCCATCGCGTCATTGAATTATTCAGCGTTCTTCTCTCTGAATTACTGATTTATAGATTTTTCAAATTCGGTGGCTGAAAGCTAAATGGAACCAACATTTGTATGGATGAGAGAGAAGTGTGGAGCCCAGGACACGTCAGAACTTGAATTCGTTCATCCTCTGAATTACTCAATTTATAGAACAATCAAATTGGGTGGCCGAAAGCTAAATTGAACCACATTCGCATGATTGAGAGAGATGTGCGGAGCCCAGGACATCTCGAAAATTTAATTCATTGGGATAGATGTCGAGTTACTAACAGCCATAAAAACTCCTTCCGAGCTATCAAGCAATGAACATAATAACAATATAGCCTTTAACTCATCCTCTACTATAATGTTTACTGAAGACAACTGACTAACCAAAGTAATAAAATAATTTAGGTGATTTGTGACAGATCCACCTTCTTGCATATTTAAATTAAACAATTTCTTCATTAAAAAATACCTTGTTCGATGCAGAAGGTCTCTCATAGAACTCTGATAGATGATCCCAAATTCCTTTTTCTATTGTTTATGTTGATACATTGAAAAAAACATTAATGGATAATGAAAGAATGATCGTAGCCACAACCTTCTGATCCAGTTTATCCCAATATTCATCGTCATGTTGGTTGGATTTTTAGTTATCCCAATATTCATCGTCATGTTGGTTGGATTTTTAGTTTTTCCTTCCATTGTAACTGAAAGGTCCTTCTAAATGAGGAAAGTTTTGATTTGCAATTCCCGCATTCCGAAGTTTTGGCCTGAGAAATTTTCAATTCCCCATTTGTCTGTCTCCTCCATTTATTACAACCTTTTGTGATAATTTTTTTGCTCTGATTTTAGTAACAAACCAAATAGAAATTACAATATTTGCAATCAAATACTTACAATTTTATTTCATATCTCCAATGCAGAACATATTTACATATTCTTTCTCTTATACCCCGTAGATCTGACCATGCAACAACATAGATATGTATCTTAATGTAGCGTTGATTAAGGAGTTGAACAATATAATGTGCCAACAACTCAGATCTATTTCAGATATGCTCAGCTTCCTTATTCTCCATCAGATCATGGAATTCAAACAACTCAGATCTATTTCAGATCTGCTCAGCCTCCTTATTCTTTTCCATATCCTGGATTCCAAACTATTCTTTTCCATATCCTGGATTCCAAACAACTGATATCTATTTCAAATCTTCTCAGCCTCCTTATGTTGGCAAGCGTCAATCCTTTGTCTGCAGGCTCCTCAATTGCCTCCGCTGAATGATGGTGCCAACACCTGCCACCAAGTCTTTTAATTTTCTTCCCTACGCGCTCATACCAGTTGATATACTATTTCACCATTCATAGTAAATTTAGATTAACCAGAACAAGATTTAATGATTGCAAAACTAAACAGAAAAAAGAAAAACAAGAAACTTATGTGGTTCAACAATGTGCCACGTCCACGCGAAAGTAGGAGAATAATTTTATTAACACACAACACACCTTTGCATTACAAATAGTCCAATATATAGTGGAATCTGAAACCGACTAACCAAGCATGCTAAGTTGTCCAGACTTATTTCCAGGCTAGCATTACGTGGTATCAACTGTATTTTTTTTACATTGGAATTGATTTAGTTTTCATTGGAACTATAGAAAGGAGACAATAATAAATATTTTATCAACTGTATTTTTTTTACATTGGAATTGATTTAGTTTTCATTGGAACTATAGAAAGGAGACAATAATAAATATTTTACAGTAATTCACATTCCAACATAAATAGCTATTGGAAAGGGAGCAACATTGAATCACGAATTCCCCTCGCAGCTCCAGATCATTCCTCTTAAGACAAAATCCCCTCGATTATCGTTGGTACAAGGACGCAGGGTCCCCCTTCATATCACTCGCTCGATATTGGTTCGCTTTCTTCGAAGTATCCCTGAAAAACCCTTTTCCTCATTATCTCATGCCAAAGTGTATCCAAGAGTATCGAATTTATCTCCAATTATTACCATTGAAATCGAATTATCAAATTGTTCTAGTTTTTTTCCATGATTCGAACAAATTTGGTAACTATGATTTGGACTTCTTCCGCATAATGGGGTAACACTCTAAAATTTTGAATTCCATCTAATTTTATTATGGATTTAACCTTTTTATTTACACACAAATGAAATAAGGAGTTCAAGCAAGTTAGGTATTGGATGCATAAATCATCTTGGGTAATGGGTATATCAATACTTATAAGAAAGTGTATATCAATACTTATAAGACAGTGTAGAAATTTTGGTTAATGTTATCAACTTTTAAATGCTTATATATATATATAATTATATATATTTTAAAGAATATTTAAATTAAATTGTTGATTTGGAAAAAAATCAAATTAAAATTTCTTTATTTTATATAGTTTTAGTGGGACAAATGGTTAAGAAGATGTGTTTTCTCATAAGATGTTACAAGTTCAAATCTAGAAGGGGGTAAGGTATGTATACCTTTACAGACTAAAATAAAAAAGAAACCCATTAGATATTGCAAGATTTGTTTTTGCTATATCCACAATATAATTTAAGTTTTAAAACCTGAAAATGGATATTTATTCACAATTTTGTTTGTTAAGGTAAAGATAATGAGGAACAATAATCTCTAGGGTATTGATTATATTAAAAAACAAATTTAGTGGTGGATAAAATAAACAAATAAAATTGGTTGAGGTGTTAAAAACCTCGTTTTATCAAGTATACTACATTACATACCTTCTGGAGCAAACAAACTACTTGAAAAAGCATATTTGATAAGGAAAAAAAATACTAGATGTGTAGCTTTTCTTTGTTCTTCTTTCAATTGATGATTCTTTGCATTCAAATCTAGAAGGGGGTAAGGTATGTACCTTTTACTGCACTAAAATAAAAAGAAACCCATTAGATATCAGGTAAGATTTGTTTTTGCTATATCCACAATATAATTTAAGTTTTAAAACCTGAAAATGGATATTTATTCACAATTTTGTTTGTTAAGGTAAAGATAATGAGGAACAATAATCTCTAGGGTATTGATTATACTACAAATTTAGTGGTGGATAAAATAAACAAATAAAATTGGTTGAGGTGTTAAAAACCTCGTTTTATCAAGTATACTACATTACATACCTTCTGGAGCAAACAAACTACTTGAAAAAGCATATTTGATAAGGAAAAAAAATACTAGATGTGTAGCTTTTCTTTGTTCTTCTTTCAATTGATGATTCTTTGCATCTTGTTCCTTTTGGATTGTGCAATTCTTCTTCTTCACATCTATAATTTGGCAAACGTTGACTTATTCCAGTTCCAATTTAAGAATGTATATAAGATTCTCCAAGGCTCAAGAGGAATCTATTGAGGGATACGAGTCTAAATGAGAGGGCGCCTCATTTGGGATACCTAGATTGGATACAATATTCTCCTTCAGGTGCTTTTACTAAGTCAAGTTGAATAAATACCTCCAAAACTTGTTTTCGTTAGATTCTCATAATTTCATTGACCTGCTTATACAAATCTCTCAAATCAATTACATTTTTCGTTGTGTCGATAACACAATTATCTTTTACTGTGCTAATTTAGTGATATTTTTGTTCAAGTTGTTCTTTCCATTTATCCCACGTTATCTTGGGGTTAATTATATTGCATTGAGATTCACCCAGATCATTCATGCACATCTTAATCGCTTTCTTAAGTTCCATTATATTACAAAGAACAAAACACCCTTTATTATAGTGTAATGTGTTTTCTTTCTCCAATATATGATGGTACTAAGGCCAACACCAAAGATAACAAAAGGACGAGGTAATATTCACATAGTTGTGGGAGGGGAGCTAATTTCAAGGCTTTGAGCTGTTAAGATTTAAGCATTATTGATCCCAAATATTGTCTTACAATATTTAAGTCAATCTCACGAAGATAAATCCTCCTACATTTTTAAAGAGACTGTACTCTATTTCCAATAACATACAAGAACAAATAAAATACCTGAGAGAGGACCGGGCTTATTCTTGAAATAAATATGCACATGCAAAGAATACATGAGAAGTGATTGGGTAACTTATTGAAAGTAAATATTTCCACTATCTTACAATATTTGAGAAACCAAAAAGAGTATGTATTAAAATAGGATGACATTTCTATCACGACATTCATCAAATTATAATAAAATATTCAACAAAGGGAAAGGAAAGTATGGAGCACATAAAATAAAGAACTTTAAATGATCGTTCCATTTAAACCTAATAGATATTTTGATAGACACACATCTGCAATATCATGCTTAAAATTAAAGTCTCGAGAAATCAATAATGTTATGTCCCAACCTAGTTCTCTCGCGGAGCCAACAAAATAATGGATGTCTTAAATAAATAAGCAATAATATCTAGGGTTACAAATAAAATAAATTGTGTTTGTCCTTAAAAGATGTTTAGGATGGGGCTATTGTGGACCATAAAATGAAAAGAGACTGAAGAAAAAAATAAAATAGTCAAGGATCAACCTCATGTTTCACAGGTTGGTAGGAAAAGAAAACTAAAATGACAATTGACTGGAGAAGAAAAATGGTAAGGGAAAGAATATGGTTTCTACTTGACTTACTAATGATGAAATTCTATCTTGAACCCTTCATTTTCTCTTGTTAAGTCATATTTTGTAGATGGTTTTGGTCGTTTGTTAATACCTAGGTCTACATCTCATGCCTCTTCTCTCTTTTCCATATACCTTCATAAAAATCATTCCTACTTTGGTCACCAAGTCAATTTCACATTACTAAATGACTTGGTTTTCATCATTATCTCACTTGATTGATACTTTGCTAATTTGTTTATTTTTTCCCAAGCATAATTTCATGTCGCGGATTTGGTTCTCGAGTACTACCATATCATGTTTATCACTAATTGAGCTAGTAGCAGGTCGACCAAGTCTTTTATATGCATAGGGAACACCCGTGGAAAAAACACAACAATTCAGAGTAGTGTATTTTGGGCTTAGATTGTGAGAACAGACAAGGTAAATTTGCAACAAAGAAACTAATAGTCCATTCATATCAATGACTCCCATGCATTCAGAGTTTCAAAATCGCATGGGTTTTAACAAAAATAATGAACCCCCAAAGTGTCAGAGCCCCAAAATGTTGGAGTGGACCCTCATCGCCACATCACTTCGTGAGTTCGCTTATCTGAGAGGTTTTATTCCAGGTCGTTGATCAACGAGCCCCAAAATGTCAGAGCCCTGAAATGTTGACACCTCACTTCGCGAGATCATTTAGGATATCTTCACACTTAGCACTAAAAATATCCCGAATGTCGAAATGTTGGAGTCTCAAATTATTCAATCCTTCGAACTACCACGTGCCAAAGTGCCAAGTCATTCCACTAGTCCGATCCTCCGAAAGTTATACATACTTTTAATTTGAAATCCCCTAAACCCTGACGATCTAGAGACACATAGCACTCATCTATGTTGACACATAGAATTCATCCATGGTGACACATGACATTCTTTTGTCATCAACACGTGGCACTCATTTTAGGTCATTCGGGTTAGGTCATCCACTCATTTTTGGGTGACATGAGTCACTCTATTTTCATGACACATCATTAGCGACAAAGGGACATCATATGGACACGTTAGGGATCCGGGATCACCACTACTGGATATTGTGAGCCGTAGGAAAATTTACTTTTCCATAATTGCAAAAGGTCAAGCCAAGTCCTAAAGTGTCGGGTTCCTTTCACACGCTCGCTTCAAGATGACACACATATACACATGCCGTAGGTCTCTCGGATCCGATGATGACATGCCATTCATTTCCCGATCATTTCGTACAACATCTCGCCCATTCTAGGTGACACGCATCCTTATTTTTGTGACACATCATAAATTCACATTACGTCACCACGTGAGATCTGGAAGGTTGTCACTCTGGGAGATTCTCAAGCTCTGCATTCGAAAGCTCCCAAACACTAAGTTTCGATGTCATTTTTTGTAGTGTTCGGTTGGCGCATCATCTCCAAGATATTTTCCTTTGGGAGATTTCTATCAAGAACAAGCGCGAGCTCTCGGTCTCAACCCAAAAGAGTCTAATCCCGAAATCCCAAAATATTTAATGATTAATGTCTTAATCTCAGGTTAATTAGCATAAGAGAAGTTTAATGAATCCACAGGTCCAGGCCTCAGGGAGATATGAATACTTTTCATTCCCTAAATCCCAAATGATGAATTTTGAAATGGCGTATCTTCATTAACTAAATATTTTGAAGTTCCAAAAAGGCGCCAGACAAGGGAACTCTTTGCCAGACCACATCATCAAATTTCTCATTTGACAATCGTTCGATGATAGCCAACATATACAGAAAAAAAGTTTCGAAATCCGAAACCTACAATGCCACAACCACGAAACTAGAGAAGCTACAATCCAGACTACAAAAAGAATATCAAAGACTTTGGAAAATGCCAGATGACTTGCTTATTTCCTCCAAGAGATAAATTAGGAAAAACACCCACAACACATTCGCCATCTCCAAAGTACTCCAACAATGTTCATGCATTCCAGTGCTCAATACATAACTAAATTATGTTACTCCAATTCATTTTCTATCAAATTTCAGTTCACTCCATCATGTGAATCAATCTAGTTTCATCTCTAGTAGTAGTTTTTAGTTGTTCAATTGCAAAACTATTTTGATTCGTGCATAATAAGTGGTCTTTATGTGATAAGAACCACTCTTTTTATTAAGTCAAGTTTGGCAGATTATTCATTAACATACTCCAGCATTGTGTTTTAGTTAATTTAATAAAATTTTTATAGCTAAAGTGTATAGTTAAGCCTTAGTCCTAGATGGACGAGAGAGCCTCTACAACTCTGATAAATATGAAGGTTTTGTATGTTTTGAGGGTTCAATTCTTGGGAGAAGAATATCAATACAACAACTGATTGGACCTGTTCCAGACATGGATTAAATTATCTCACCGTGAATATATTATTGAGAGTGTGTTTTGTTCAAATTCGTATGCATTTTTCTTATATTGAATATAGTTTTGATTTGTGCCAAGTGCATTTATTTTCCTTCACCTATTTTATAACTTGTTTTTATTAATATGTCTCATGAGAATACTTATGCTTTTATGAAGATTTGTTTTTATTTCAACCTTTGGGAGTAGTTGTGTTTTTGGTACATGTTTAATTCCTTTAAATGATATTTTAAGTCTTAAACTTTTAGCAACAGATTGGTAATTGAATGGTTTCTTGTTTTCCTTTGTTTTACCTTTATTGTCTCACTTGTATGTCCTTAGTGGGGTAACAATTATCCAAGGAGGACCCTCGCTCTATGTCATTTGGCCAACCTAACATACTCATGCCTGCAACCAACCCTCTAACTGACCTATAAATAAATAAAACCAACCATTCATAACTTGAGGTGGCCTTAGCCTTCCATTTAACAATCAGGTGTGTAGTTTAGGACCAAGATCTTCTAGCATCATTGTCAGGGAATGGAGTAACAAACATATTTTGAGAGAAAGAAGATGATCATATATGATATTTGATGGTGAAAATAATAGACACATTCATACCTAGACATTCACCTATTAATTCTACGATTAAAGAATCTAGTGGTGACTCCTCAGTTTTAAGAATTCGTATTTTTAGATGGAAGCCATCTTGGCTCCGAGACTTCCTTTTTAATTTCTTTGTTCCTGGTTTTCCAAATAAGGGTCCATAATATTACAGTTTTCAGTATGATGCACAAAATGTGTGGAAGTAAATATAAACTACCATTAGAATTTTTTTTACATTGTTGTCGCTTTCATTTTTTGGCCGTACATGAAGACATGCCAATAACTCTGTTGTTGTATTGGTTATTTTGGAAAAAAAATTATACTTGAGTATTCAATTTTAGTTTGTTAGAGTAGGGGTGTGTTTAATAAGATCGTCATCCGAGAACTTCTTTTCTTATACGATCAACAATAAGACCTATAGCCCAACAAAGGAACCGGGGATTAAGTTAGATTCTCAGGTGAAAACGACTCCATAGCCCAACAAAGAACTGGGGTTTAGCTGTTGGCCTGATCTTCTTTCCGAGGACAACAAAAAAATGGGGCCATCTCTAAATATGGTTAGAACAATTTTAATTGGAAGACGCATAAAAATTTAACAAGGGCGCTAAAGTAGTAGGGTCACCTAGATCATATATTGAAAAACTGATCAACGACTCACACCTCATTACATAAATAGAAAGCGCATAAACTTTAATCTCCTAGAGAGATTCTCAGAATTGAAACCATGGTATAGCTTGTGAAGAATGTGGAAATTGGTAGTTGATTGTGGAATTCGAAGTAGTATGGATCCAAAGCACCCTCAACAACCTTCGAAATCACGTGCTAATGTGACATCCAGGGTCCCATCCAAGAGCTTCACATGACAACAAAACTTGAAGTCAATCTAAATCATCAAAGGAAAAGTCACGAGGACCATGATTTCACTAATGAAAGACTCAATTGGTTCCAACAAACCAAGAGGTTTGAAGAATATGTCAAAGTCATCAGAGAAGGAGGGAGAAAAACATATTCTACAAGCCATAACGAGAAACCTTGTGCCAAACTCATTAATAAGTTGAGTTCAAATGTGAAGTGTAGGTTGAAACCTATTTTAAAGGATTTGGTTATAAATTTATATGAAAATGAATCAAAGATGAAGATAGTACAAAGGGTCAGAGAAGGTGTATACATATCTAAAAATGAAACATAGGTAAGCATCAAGGGGAGCAAGGTTGAGAGGTAAGGCACCTAGTTCATCATTCCTAACACCTCACAAAGAAGTGTTATACCCATTTGCCAATGTTGGAAACCCAAGTTTACACCCTCATTCCTCCCTCTCTTTTCCTCAGATACCTTCATAAAAATCATCTCTTTGGCTCCACAAGTCTTTGGGAAATTTGTTTATGTTTTCTTGAGGGATAATTGGATGTCGTGATTTGGTTTGAGAATACTTGCCATCATGTTTATCACTAATTGATCTAGCAGCAGGTCGACTAAGTCTTTTGTATGTACAAATAATACCCGTGGACAACACACAACAATTCAAAGGAGTCAATTTTGGGCTCAGATTGTGAGAACAGATAGGGTAAATTTGGAACAATGGAGATACAATAGTACATTCATATCAATGACTCCTAAGTATCTGAAGCCAAAATCGCATGGGGGTTTAAATAAAAAACGCAGTCCCCGAAGGTACGGAGCCCCAAAGTGTTAGAGTGGACCCTCACTACCAAATCACTTTGTGAGTACGTTTATCCGAGAGGTTTTGTTCTAGGTAAAGCATATATCACCAAAGCCCCGAACTACTAGAGCCTCGAAATTTTGACACATCATTCTCCGAGACCAACCATCCGGGAGATATTCACACTTAACACTAAAAATATCCCTAATGCTAAAATCTCGTATTCTCATGTCAAAGCCTATGAACAATTAATATGTGTCAAGTGCCATGTCACTCCTCTAGTCTGGTCCTCCAAGAGTTATACATACTTTTCATTTGAAATCCTCCGAACCTGTAAAGAGTCGAAGACATGTAGTGCTCATATGTGCTGACATGTATAATTCATCCTTGGTGACAAGTGGAATCCATCTATCACGACACACGTGGAACTCATTTCTCGTGTCATTCAAATTACGCTATTTTCTCATTTTCAAATGTGACACGTGTCACTCTCTTCATGATATGTCAATGGCAGTGACATCATATGTGCACTTCAAATCTAGGAGATCACCATTCCAGAATATTTCAAGCCAGAGAAAATGCAATTTGGAGAACTGTCGAAGGTTGAAGGTCAAACTCCCGAAGTCCCATTTCAATGTATTCCAAACAATACTTAAGAGTCAAGTCAAATTTACTTCTAGCTTGAATTTGGCACAAACTTTGTATCAAATTTTTTAATGCTAATAATTTCATCCTTCCTTCCCTTCTTTTTCTCATAGAATTGTGGCAATCTTATATTCTTATTTCTCATATTTTAACTCATATATTAGTGTTACAAATAAATGAAAATGCTTAGAATCTCATTGTTTTCTTATGTTTGTATAATCTAGCAATTAGTTAGTTTATTTTGTTGATCCAGAAGTTCAAAAAGTCTATTTCTTTTTTAACTTTTTAATGATATTTTACATTGTCATAAATAATAACTTTTAGGGTTAGGGTTATTCTTATTATTAGAATTAGAATTAGAATTAACATAATATTAAAGAATAAATTGATTTTCATTATATTAAAAATTAATGTAAGATAAACTATTATTACACATTTATCAACACATGTTATTATTAATATTAGGAATATTAATATAATTATATCATTATTATAACATTAGTCATATAATATTATTATGAATATTAATGACTATAATATAATATATTAGTTACTATATTAATTACAACATTTGATATTAATAATTATTATTATAGAGAGTCGTATCATTAATATTATAAATATTTTCATATTATATTATTATGAATATTAATTACTATTATTATTAATATATATAGCCATATTACTATTATAATAGTCATTAATCATAATATAATATATCGATATTAATATATGATACTATATTAATATTTATTGATATTACATAATATTAATATATATTTTTTTTGTTTGTTAATTTGTGTGACCTCATGGTTTTGAGAAACCACTCATGGGTATCTAAGCCAAAATCACCCTGATCGTGACCCTACTTAGTTTCACACCAACCCTTAACATGGTTGGATTTTGTCCCCACAGGTTTCAACCTATGGATTTGAATAAGACGGAGTGGCTTAACACACTCGGCCACCGACCCGTCCTACACCCTCGACTATATAAGTTGAAGGGACATGGGGTGGGCTTTGATCCACTATGTGTGCACGCGTCACGATACCATATTTAGTATCTCTGGGTGCAACCACACGTTCGACCACTACCTCAAGGTGTCCCCATGGCTCCAGGTAAAGCCCTCACGAGAATTGAACCTTGCCCAACGGTGAAAAACTCCTCGCTTTCCACCATTGGATCCAACCCCTTTGGGCATATAATATTAATATATTAATAGTTATTAATCTCACTAATATTATGAATATTAGTTATTAATAGGCATATCATTAATATTAATGTTGTTAAATGTTGTCAAATTGTCATTAAAAATATACAAGGGTATTAGTTATTAGCACAACCACATTCAAGTTATCTAAAATTTTCATCAAAACTTAATCCAAAATTATTGTCATCACAATTTTTTGCCACAATCATTTTATAAAAGTGGTTGACATACGCAGATAGCATTAATTTGGAAAAGTGAAAAATGGTTCAAATCTACCTCTATCAACCACTTTTATAAAGTGGTTGTTGTTAGTCCTAAATCTACAATACTAATAGTACTGAGGTAATAATAACCAGTCTGATGGGCAACATTTAATGCTACTACAAATGGTATATACACGATCATATATATACCAACTTATATACAAAAATAATCCAACAGTATATACACCAACAACCATTCAATACTGCAACACATGGTATATACAGTGTTGTCAGATATATATCAACTTATATACCAGAATAATCCAACAGTATATTTAACACCCTGTTTCCCCCAGTCTGTAAAAATAACTATACTCGCTAAGAACTATGGCAGACTCAAAGATGTGAATGTGTGATTTCGAATGGACCTTAGTCTAAAAGGTCAACGAATGTAAATAATGTTATGAATATATGTTGTAGGACTGTTGGGAGGGGGATGTGCTGAAAAGAGACCACGGTGGCTGATGAAAGGTGGTGGAAGGCACCTGGAATGGTGGCGTTAACTTCCACCGAAACCAATACTGTATTCGGTCCTCACTGGCCTGAAGATCAAGAGCAGCTTGTTGGCCTCGAAATGAATTACTCGGTAGGTTGGTAGGTGAAGAGGCTACTCATGAGTTAATGAGGGATGGGGGTGAACCGCCCATCCGGGGAAGCCTCAAACTTGACCACTGCAAGGAAGCTCGTGCCACATGCAACCTCACCGGAAAAGAAAAGACAGGAAAGAGGTGTGGAAGAGGGGGGACGGAGGTGACAGAGATCGCAAGAGGGGAGAAATTGGAAGGAATCTGGAAAAATATACAAAGGGATGGATAAGCAAAGAGGAAGGAGAGTAACCTTCATTCTCGACTTCTGACGAACAAAGACTCAGTCTCACAACATCATTGTCTAAGCTCGTGGGTGGCTAGTGGTAAATCCATTTGGAATCGTTGAGCCTACGGTTGGGTGGAAATGAGCACCCCTCTCACAACTTGCATCAAACCTGGTGTTTTTCCTCTAAGTGTTATATCTCGTATCTTGAAATCAATATTCTGACATGTATGTTCATGGTTTGTGCAATTATTAATGGTTTCAGTATAAGACTGTTTGTATGGTG
>SNQJ01S0238953.1:0-13643 GCA_010110895.2 Picea sitchensis
TATTATAATAATAGAGACTCATTTAATGAGCTCTTTTTTACTTTGTCCAATGGACCATTTTGTAATGTTATATAAAGGCCTAAAAATCCTTCTCATAATATCAAGTTACTCATTTTGGATTCTCTCATATTTTTGGTTGTTCATTGTGAGATTAATTAGATCTGATTGATTTACTAGTAATCAGTTTTAGAGGTGAGGCTCCTCTTTGAGCCTCACCTCCCGAGTAATTCATTTACATGTTTTTTTTCCATGCTTTTCATGCAAGATTGGCACGTCTAAGCTCCTCCTCTCTTGGCATGCAAGCCATCTAGATCTCATCTCCTGATATCTGGATCAAATCTAGTGTGTCATTTATATGTGCATTGGTGCTCTTAGTTTATCACAGAGCACCAATATGCATTTTTTTTTAATAAAAAAATATATTTTATTATTTTATATTAGTAATAGTTATTGATGTGCTTTATTAGTTAAGCATTGGGGTGTTATGTTTGTGAGCACACTGGTACGTTTATACAATTGAGGTTCATTGATGTAAAAACCTCTAAAAAAACCTCCAGCCACCCGCCTCTGCTAACAACCTCCGCTATAAACAGAGAAGGGATAAATTTTTCGTGGAGTTTCCGCAAAAACCTCCGCTACAAGGTGCTCTCCTTGTAGTGTGACATCAGAACCCTATGTTATGCCTTAATTTTCTTGAGCTATTGATTGGTTATAGGTTGTTAATGGGATGCCTTGGTAGTGAGACTTTATAAGTCTACACTCTTCTTCCATGTAAAATCCTTGGTAAATGATGGATCATTCAAGGGACTATTGAGTAGAGAAGGGGATGCATGAGCCTATAAGGGTGAGTGGTTGTAAGGAAGAGGCAGCTTGAATGAATTTTCTAATTGCAATTTATGATATGTGTTGGCTTGGATCAAGAGGAAAAATATTGTGGTTGTGCTAGAGAAGATAATAAGTTGAGTATCAATTTTGGTAGCCATATGAAGCAAAGAAATGTTCATATGGATAAGTATTGAACTAGAATTGCATGCTTTATCTTGTACTATGAATATATTTTCCTTATTTATGAATTAAAAATTTATGGGAATGAGATAATTTTTGCATAGAAATGGCTATGACATGCATGTTCAACTTGATTATTAATGTACATATATCTTGAAATAATAGGGCCTTGAAAGCATCTCAAGGAAGTGAAAGGAATGGTTAAACATTGTTGTTTAGGATAGCCAAAAATTGCAAGTTTCCATGTATAGGATACATTGTGGATACAATTAAAGAATAGAGACATGGTATCAATACTAAAAGGAAAGATACAAAAAGGAAAATGTTATTCCAAGAAAGAGAAGAATGCAATACCCTAGTTTTGACCCCTAGAATATAACATGTATAGACCATGTATTATTAGTATGATGTGGTTTATGTGACAGGATTCAAGCCACGTGTGTGGCATGGAAAGGATCTGTACTTATCTTAAAGTGTAGAAACCTTGGTGAATTTTACTAGTTCTTAAAAGGCCAACCTTAAAATATTTGGCGATATTTTTGTAAAAATATTGAAATTTCTAAGGATTTTATATAGTTTCTAGAAATTTTTAGTAATTTTTAGGGTAGAATACTTTTATCCTATAAAATATGGGCGAAACATTTTAGTAAAACATGGAAACTATTGAATGTTTTTTTGGAAAAAAGAATGCAAAATTATCCCAAGGGTGAAATTTAGCCCCTAAACTTTTCCCTAGTGCATGGACATACAATAATCTCATTTTGTATATATATAAAATGCATTGTACACATGCTAGTATGGATTCCCAATGTGGAACTTAACACCAAGGCCTGAATTGAGAATTCCTAGTCATGTATAATGCAAATGTGCACATAGGGACCATGTGGTAGGATTTCCACGATAGGATTAAGATATGAAAATATTTGTGTTGAAATATAATATATAGTGGTCAGAGTTGGCTGCAAAGAGAATGAGAATGAAAGAATCTATGATTCTACCATAGGGAAAGAGGATAAGGGTTCTATGGGAAAGTGAATCCTCTGCTACTAGGTGTCAATATTAGATCCCATGTCCTTTCTAGATGTGCCTTAAATGAAGACATCCACCTTAATTGACTCATCAAAACAATCAATGGATGCATGTAAGGGGTTGGTGGGGGGAAGTCTTCTCTCAAAGTTATTAAAGCATGGATTGAGTACACTTGTAAGAGTCATATTTTTCCTCTTGTCAAAATTAATGTCAACTTTAACCTTCTCCTTTCCATTTGGAATTCCTTCAAAGGGAACTCATGCTATCACCCCAGTTATTCATGCACCATGTTGTAGATGCAAGGGGCATAATTCTGGTCTATGGACCAATAACCCAAGGAGGATAAATGGTCCAAAAATAACACTATGAGAGAAAATGTAGAGCCTGGATGGAAAGCAAGTTGTAGGTGAACCTAGAGGTTGGGTGAGTTAGGAATCCTAGAACCCATGCATATTTCTTCCCTAGGGATGCTTGAGAATCCAAGTAATATCCCTACAAATAATACCTAGAAAAAATATAACAGTTGGACTCTTTCTAAACACACTAAAGAGGATTGTAAGGGAAGGGTACTTTGAGGAACCACTAATTAATAATCCTATAGGAAATACCTAGAAGGAAGATGTCAATGGACACTTTTTGCACACATTGAAGAAAATTGTAAGGGAAGGATACTTTAAGGTACTAATGAGCAAAGAAGAGATACATGTTCCTTTTGTTGTGTGGGGAAGACATAGAGAGTGCTATGATTGATTTGAGGTTTGGAAGAGATGTCTAATTTTCAAAGAGAAAATTGGTTGAGCATGTGAGCATACATGTTGGGTGGAGAGAGAAGGAGAACCTTGTGACTTGTTCCTTCACCTTGGTGGCCTCATAGCCTAGTATAGAGGTGGTATCTATGTTGGATACCTTTGTTTGGGTGGAACATTGCTCGTATTCAACCAATTTCATGGACCATATTCTATTGAAATATAGGTGTTCTCTCATTATTTATGAATATACAAGATTTGTTGTTATTTCTTATTATATAAATTTATGTAAATCCATGGTTGCATGTAAATGATTGATCATGGATAGGAACTAGGGTGGCATGCATATTATTCATCTATGTATGTATAATCCATTTCATTTGATCCATTTAAGAGCGTTGTGAAGGAATTTCTCAAATCCAATCCTCCCAAGAAGTTTTAGTTAGTTTGTATCATGACGATATGGTCTCTAAGATCCATAATTTCAAATCACATTGGTGGCTACTTGTGCAATGGCTCGAGGAGCTAGGCAGAGACATTATAGAGTTTTCTTTACTTTTTCTTTATTATCTTTTCGTATTCTTCTTCTCTCTATTTTCTTTTCTTTTTCTCTTTTGCTTTCTTTCTTTTTCTTTCTCCTTTAGCAATATTATGCTTGTGGGTCCCTCCATATGGTAGTTTCTAGTTGGATAACAAGTTGTCCCATTTAAGTTAAATCCCATGTAGTTCCAACCAATTGTAGGTACTCTATCATAGAGGCCACCCTTGAGCTACGGATATGAAACCACTAAGGAAAAATCATGCCAATTCACTCTAATCTCTCCAAATCAACCCAATTCTAGAGATTTCATACAAGGAATCAACACAATAGTCTTTTGAGGCACAATAGTCCTAGCTCATCTGGAAAAATATTCCTTCTCAACTTGCTCAACATAAGGAATTGAAACCTCTTCTCTACTACATATCCCATCTGGAAATCTATTTTCGTCTAGTGCTCAAATGCAAGAAAACAAATTTCTTATGATAAGAAGTAAGGATTTTAGCTATGAGAAATATATTTCTTTCTCTTCAGTAGTCACCCATAACCTTAGTCATGGAATTCCACATTTTCATGACAATAATTGTATAATATTAACTATTGATAGTAAGTTATGGTAGCAATACAGTAGAGAAAAATGAACCAGAGACTTAACAATGAAAAAAACCCTCCTTTAGCATGCCTAAAATCATAGGTTATATATTACACATTAAGATGTGATAATGTGTCTTCACAAGAAGTCCATGCATCCTTCATTTGGGATAGCTAATCTCATGGTCAATCAAATACTTAATGAACATAGATAAAGGCAGAGAAAATAGGTTAAAGCATGGGAAACAATGAAATATCGTTATTCTCCCCATATTCCCCTAAGCCCCCTTTCTTCACCACTTGTGGACTCATATACCCCTTTTATATTTTTCTTTGCTTGTAGCCTTTGTTAGGATATTTAGACACTTAGGATTTAGTTAAGTCAACTTGTTCTAATGTGTCATTAGGTAAAAGTGTGTTTCTTTAGTATGCATTAGTATGCATTTGTATTTAGGTACTTCGATGGTCATGATATGTTCCCGACATAGAGTGATCTGACAATTCATATTCTCCTTGATCTTAATGGCTACATTGATCTGTGGCTTAACACCCGATTGGTCCATCATATATATTTAAATAGATGGAGGGTCATTTGTCGATGATAGATTGCGACAAACTCTCTTGTAAATCTCTCTGTAATATTTTATTTTGCATTAAAAAAATTGTAATACCCCTAGGCTAAACCCCAGAGTTGTAAATATCAATGTAATTGTACTTTACTTATAAGATGGTGAGTTGAAGTAACAAGTTTTTTGGTTTGGTTCTGCGCACATTAAGTTAGTGCACAGGGATCTCACACCAAAGGAGTGCACGCAGTTGTAAAATGATACAGCGTGCAGTCTAATGTTTGGTGCATATCTTTGTAAGTACACAGGAATGATGCACTGATACAACTTAATGAATGCAGTGCACACAAGTGTTAGTGAGAAAGGTTGGCGCAATGAGGGAAAAGGTGCCCAACCCTATATCCAGCGCGCAATGGCTTAGTGTGCAGGTTTTGAAGGTATGTGAAGCCTTTTGTATATAAGTCATGATATAGCGTGCACCTGTGTAAGGGCGCGGGGGTGGTGTACTAAAGAAAGGGTGTGTGCAAACGAGAAGTTTCATGCACATTAGTTTTAAGTGCGCGGACTATATATTTTGAGGTTGGTGAGCCTAGATGCAAAAGATCATTACTTTTATACTGAGATGTAAATGTAATGAGATGACAATTTAATAAAAATACATTCCTACGACAGAACGACCGCGCAAAAGAGCTTAGGGGGATTAAACTCCACTAGCTAAGGTCAAGGGGGCTGGGTTAAAGGGGCTTAAACCCAAAAATAAATATTTTATTAATATTTCTTTAAAAAGTGTAAAGTTAGGATATATTATTATATCCTAAGTCCTAAGGCAGGGACAAGTGGCTGAAGACAGTTCTCATCATGACACGTGTCAAGTTGGGAACATGTTGTGGAATGAAGGTAGTTCTCAACCTAACATGTGTCAAATTGGGAACATGTAGTCAAATAGTTTGGACTTAGTCCATTCTGGTATTCTTCTATCTATGATCATTCGAGGATTATGCATGGGGTGATCGAGTTGTGGGGAAGCCGACTATTCTATCATGATTTGATTGTTCTGTTGTAGATATTTTCAGTGAGTGAACTCGATTTTTGTTGTCATGAGCCTGATTTTTACTGTGACTAGTATGTTGATTACTATCGTAAATACCTATATATGGCTTAACTTGGAAAGCTAAACTGAAGATGTGGGTTGTCAATCCTATGGGTTATTAAACTAAAGAGGCGAGTTGTCAAGCCTGTGGAATGTTGGACTGAAGAGGTGGGTTGTCAAGCTCGTGGAAGATTGCATTCTCTCTGGGTGAGAGAATTGATGGGAATTAGTTCCTGAGGTGCTAAACTACAGCGACGGGGCTCTAAGACTTCCTATCCGGC
The DNA here is from genome assembly GCA_010110895.2 of Picea sitchensis. Classification (NCBI taxonomy): domain Eukaryota; kingdom Viridiplantae; phylum Streptophyta; class Pinopsida; order Pinales; family Pinaceae; genus Picea; species Picea sitchensis. The sequence goes on from SNQJ01S0238953.1 coordinate 5,847, forward strand.
TTGTTGTTGAAGTCCTGGAAGGGAAGTGGGGCAGTCAAAGGAATGTTGAGCAGAGAAGGGGCACACTTCCTGGGGTGGGACAGGCATGTGGGGAATCATAGACTCTAGGTTTTCAGTGTGAATTGGCATCTGTGACAGACTTTCTAGTAATTGATTCACATGTGTCTGATTTATCTGTGACTCAGTTATTGTTGAGTGAGATACTTTATCCTGGTTGGGAACCCTTACCCAAGTGGATTTTATCCCCAGCTCGGGGGTGACCCACTATTGATATTTATGAACAATGCGGTCTAAGGTTGTGATGAACATGGAAGTTCTACCCACAGTTGGTGTCTTTTATTCAAAAGACAAGTTCCAATTGTGTGTTAAATTATGTTTAATCATAGTTTGTAGTAATTATTATGCAATTATTGTCATGGGTTTATGTTGTTTATGTTGCATGTATATTTTGTGATGATTGTGTATAACTCTGTTATGAATATGTATATAATTACAAGTTGCAAAGTGTATGTTTATGTTTTTAATTAGTGACAGAGTTGTGTGAAAGCAATTTCGATGGAATTCTTGGTAAATTGGTATCAGAGCAGAGTTTGGTAGCATGGAAATGTTACAGATGGTACTAGAGTTGATGATAAGAGAAGTTGAGTGATGTGACTTGTCCTGGGTGGTTGGGTGCGTTACAAAGTTGGTATCAAAGCAAGAAATTTTTAAGTGGCATTACCCAGTGGGTGGCTGGGGGTTTTACAAAATTTCTCCGAGTGGCCACGTTGGTTGGGGCCATGGATGTTTCCCCATATGGGTTTTACCACATCAAAACATCTGTGTTTTGATATTTAATATAGTTGTGTGATTTTTTACTGAAGTCGTTCATTATTTTTTGGAATACCTTTGTTGTAGAACACGGTATCATAATGCATTTGAAGACCCGCTCTCGTTGTAGATCGAGATTGTGAAGTCGTGTTGCCTCATCTCTATTTTCTAACATTTATGTACATTTCTAGGAAAAGAGGAATATTCCATTGTGTCTGGAGCACTCATTTCAATCAAGAACACTTTTTTTTTCACTTGAAAAGGTTTTTGTTTTCCCAAGATACAACAATTTCAGTCATATCCAGAGTTATAAAGCTCGAATACACCCTTTTAAATTTTTGCAGATATAATATTTCGATCTCTGTTTTTTATTTCTGGGTTGCTACTCTTTTCGATATGTGTATGCTCTATTCCTTGTGCCCTGTGTAATCTCAACAAATCATAAACAGATCGGAAAGGGTTTTCATGTCTACGTATGCTCTTTGTCATGAGATCTCAGTAAATCAGAAATAGAGGGATAACTTGCATTCTCTGGGTAAGCTAACCAAGATCTAACCTTTGTTGTCGTCGAGAAGGGAATTTTTTTTCTTTTTTGAAAAGAGTTTCTTATGAGCACGCTCAACAACAACAATCCTCCTTCTAAACAATACAATATGTTTTGCATTATCTTGTTGGTTAAAAGTTGTTTTATTAAGTACGAGGTCTTGAGTTCAAGTCTCTCTTTTGTCACTTTTTTTAAAAGTCCATGCATCCATTGTAATGTGTATTTCACTTACATTCTAAAAATGAATCACTATAAGTATCTTTAATATTTTAATTTATTTATTTTGCATGTGACTTTCATTTATAAAGTAACTTCATTGGAAAAGTGATCATTGCTTATTCTATAAAAGTGGGTCACTTCATAAACAATTTATTTGTAAAAGTGAGGCTATTAGGAGGAGTATCACCACGTGTACCAACTTATACTTTCCACGTGGTTCTTTAGTTATTGTTTATACCTTTTTTTAAAAGGGCATAAATTTCACATCTGAAGTTCATTTTCAATACCGTTTTTTTTAAACATCCTAATTTTTCGAGATATTTCCAGACCATCAGTTTTGGATTTTAAATCCACATTCTCTACATATTTAATATGGATTATCTCAGTGATGTTTTTCTTACCATAACCAACTACGTCCAATGAAAATCCCATATGGAGGATTTATTAAGAAGTAAAGGATTATACTAGATTACCTTGGGGAAAAAAGAAGAACCTATTGATGATGATAAGTATGCCAAATGGATTAATAGGAATGGTGAAGCCCATGGACTAATCAAAATGTCCATCTCTTATAATTTAAGGTTTCACCTTCAAGGACTCGATGTCCCCAATAAATATTTGGAAAATCTTGAAGTTGTGTTTGGTAAACACAATATTATTCAAGCTCACCAGTTGGAGAATTAGTTAATGACTTTATGTCCAAATGATTTTCCTTGCATTGAATATTGTTTGTATAAGTTCAAAACACTTAAAGTTTTTTGTATCAAATGTCAACTAGATTTATCGGAAGATAGATGCATATATGTTATTCTTGCTAAGCTTGGTAGTGCATATTTTGTTTTTGTATATACCTTTTATGCCACCAGAGAATCTCTAGGGAGTGCTTATAAAAAACCCTCTGTTGAGTCCTTTTGTGATGTTATGATTCAAGAGCAAGATAAGCTTCTACAACTTGGATTGATTAGCATTGTAGGTACCTCCAACAAAGCCTTAGTAGTCCAATATAAAGATAAATCCAAGAATCAACATCCTCGCCACAACAACAAGAAAAACAATGGTCCCAAAGCCTCTCATCCATCTTTCGCTCCTAACGGTGACAAAGGATAAAAATGTAAAAGTAAGAAGACTGGCAGACATTGCAAATTTTGTGGGAAAGATGGTCATGATGAGTCCAAATGTTTTAAGAAGATAACATATTTAGAAGCAATGATGAACAAGCACAACATCAATATATATTATACTTCTTCTTCTTCTTCTCATGGACATGCACTTTCTGCTTCTAGTTTCTCCTTCAATGTGACTTTTACTTCTTCTTCTAATGAGTGGCTTATTGATTATGGAGCATCTTATCATATGGATAAGAATAAAGCCATATTTTCTTCTCTAAATGAATGTAACACCAAGAAAATATTTGTATCTTAGTGTTGTAGGGTCTGGAATAGTTCAGGTAGATAATGGTCATTTTAATGATGCATTATGTGTTCCAAATCTTTCTTGCAACCTTCTATCAATATATTAAATCACTCATTTAGGTGAAGGTAAAACCGTATAGTTTTCACCTCACCAAATTGTAATCAAGGATCTTAGAAATCCTCAACATGTTCTTACAACTTTAATTGTTGATGATATTACCAAGTTGTACAAGTTTGACAACTTTGGGTCATCATATTTTCCATTCGTTTTTGTTGCTCGTAGTGATGACTTGAGAAAAATTTGGCATAAATGATTTGGTCATCTAAACTATTTCTCATTGGAGCAACTATGTAACCAACATATGGTGATTGGTCTTCCTCTTGTTTCATACATAAATGGTGTTTGTGTCGATTGTGTTCTTGGAAAACATCATCGAGACAATTTTGATAAATGTGTCTCTTGTCATGCCTCGACCCCTTTGCAGCTTGTTCACAATGACTTGTGTGGTCCACTTTCTTCTCCTTCTTTTTCTATGTGCAAGTATTTCTTAACTTTAATTGATGACTTTTCCATATTCACTTGGGTTTACTTCTTAAAACTCAAGAGAAAAGTTTTTGACAAGTTCTTGGCCTACAAGGCCCCTTTAGAAAAGAAATCTAGACATCAAATTCAAAGGTTAAGAATAGATAATGGAGAAGAATATGTGAACAATCAATTTACAAGTTACTGCATTGCACAGGGCATCCAAATGCCACACATTGTTCGATATACACCACAATAAAATAGTGTTGCTGAGAGAAAGACTGCACATTAAAAGAAATGACTAATTGTATAATCCAATCTAAGGGATTAAGTCTAAAGTATTGGGGAGAATCCTTTAACTGTGAAAAGTACATAGTAAACCACACACCCACTAAGGCTCTAAAACATATAACACTAGAAGAAGCATGGAATAAACTTAAGCCATTAGTAAGTCACTTATGTGTATTTGGCAGTGTAGCATGGGCTCACATTCTTGATGAGAAAAGGAAAGGTTTGCAGCCTAAAAGTGAGAAGTGTATATTTGTTGGTTATTGTGAAGATGTCAAAGGTTACAAACTTCTTAAACCACATTGTAATGAAATTGTTATAAGAAGAGATGTTAAATTTGATGAAAATCTCTTGGTCTGCAAGCCTAATTTGGCATTTTTGTCTTCTTCATCCTGAGATCCATCTTCAACGTTTGTGCCTTCTTTTGTTCCTATTCTAGCTTCTTCTTCTTCAGATGATGACAGTGAGGATGAAAATCCACCTTCGCATGCTCACCTTCCTCCATATGAGTCCATTGAACCTGAACCAGCACAAGCACCACCGCTTCCTAGATGGGTTTGTTCAACATGAAAAGTAGTTGGTGATATTGTCGGTGATCCTTCATATCATCGTCAGACACATTCATAGTTCCAACGAGCCTACTATATTTTGGATCAATTTTCAGAGACTAATGATCTAGATACATTTGCAGAAGCTTCAGGTCATCTAGATTGGGATACAACAATGAATGAAGAGTATATCTCTTTAATGGAAAATGATACTTGGGATATTGTGCCTCTTCTGAAAGGAATAAAACTTCTCATATGTAAATGGGTCTATAGAACTAAGTATGCATCAGATGGAAGTGTTGAAAGACACAAGGATTGGTTAGTTTCCAAAGGATTTTCCCAAGTAGAAGGAATTGACTATAATGAAACCTTTGCCCCTGTAGCCAAAATGAATTCCATCTGCCTTGTTCTAGCCCTTGCAGCCTCACACAAATGGGAGGTCCATCATATGGATGTCAAATCCACCTTCTTTCATGGGTATTTGAAAGAAGAAATCTATATGGAACAACCTCCTAGCTATGTTCAGAATGACTCTAGCATTGTTTGTCTCCTTAAGAAATCTCTTTATCGTCTCAAGCAAGCTCCTCGATCTTGGTATGCCAAAATGGACAACTATATTCTTAATACCATATTTTCTAGATGCCATTTTGACCCCAATGTCTATACAAATAAAGTAAGAATCCATATCATAATCCTTGTTCTTTATGTTGATGACCTTATCCTTACTGGTAGTGAACCAAAACTTTTAAACCATGTTAAAACCATCCTTAAGAAGAAATTTTAAATGACTGAAATAAATTATTTGCACTATTTCCTTGGCCTCCAAGTTTTGCAAACCAAGGAAGGAATTTTTCTTTCCCATTCTAAGTGTGCTTGTGACCTTATTCGTCGCTTTCACATGGAAGATTCAAAACCAACCCCTTCTCCCTTCTAGTCTGGAGTCAAACTTGCTACCACTTATACTTCTCTCAAAGTTGATGCCACTTTGTATCGTTGGTTAGTTGGTAGCCTCTTATACTTTACTCATACCCATCCAGATCTTTCCTTTGTTGTTGGTCTTGTTGCCCTATATATGCAAACACCCCATGAAAGCCATTGGAAAACAACTAAAATGATACTTCGATATTTTCAGGGTACAGTTTAGTTCAAGATACATTATAGCTCAGGGGGGACTCCTTTATTGGTTGGTTTCATTGATTCATATTGGGTCGACAAACCTGATGATCGAAAGTCTACTACAGGTTATGTCTTCAGCCTTGGTTCATGACCTGTCACTTGGGACTGTAAAAAACAACATGTTATTTCTCTTTCTTCAACAGAAGTAGAGTACCGAGTAATGGTTAATGCAAGTCACAAATCCTTGTGTCTTCGATAGATCCTTTAAGAGTTTGGATTCTAGCAGCAACATCCGACCAGCCTCTGGTGCGACAATTAGAGTGCCATCAAGCTTGCCAATGACCCAATTCAACATCAGTGTAGAAAACACATCGAGATACACATGCAATTCATCACAAAGATCATTCATGATCAAGTTATTGAAGTGATCTTTTTCCCTACAGAAGATCAATTTGTAGACATTTTCACAAAGTCTCTTACAGAAGCAAAGTTTTCCAAACTTCAATCTATGTTAGGAGTTCAAAAAGTTGTCATTAATGGGGGATAATCTCTAATGCCTCATTCCTTATCCTATTATGTCTCCTTTGTAAATCCATCAATCCTATCCCAAGTTGTTCTTAAGGAGGGATGTTAGGATATTTAGACACTTAGGAGTTAGTTAAGATAAACTTGGTCTCATGTGTCGTTAGGTAAAAGTGTGTTTCTTAGTGTGTTTCTTTAGTATGCATTAGTATACATTTGTAGTTAGGTAATCTGAATGTCACGATATGTTCCCAACATAGAGTGATATGAATGTTTATATTCTCCTTGATCTTAACGAATACATTTATTTGTGGATTAACACCCAATTTGTCCATGATCTCTATTTAAAGAGCATGGAGGGTCATTTGTCGATGATCGATTGTGAGAAACTCTCTTGTAAATCTCTCTGTAATATTTTCTTTTGAATTAATAAATTGCTCCAAGTGGCCACATTGATTGGGGTCGTGGATGTTTCTTCGTAGGGGTTTTACCACGTCAAAACATCAGTGTGTTGATCTTTGATTTGGTTGTGTGAGTGGTTACTGAAGGTGTTCATCCTATGTTGGAATACATGTGTTTTAGAACAACCTTTAATGGTCCTTTATATTATAATTGTAGTGCTTACATAGACAAAATACATTATGGGGTTGGTTACCCACCTAGTGAATAATCACTTCACAACTTCAACCACATATGTTTATACTTGTAGCCAATTCATCACTACATACACATCTATAATGTATGGTTAAAAACAAGGGTATTACATGCCCCTTCTCCTTAGATTTTTCACTAGCCTCAGTGTAGTATTTAGCCTATGTACATTATCGAAACTAGAACAAAAATGGGTATGCTTCCCAGATAGCATCCTCCAACTCTGCATGTTGCATCATTAGGACTATAGTGGGCCCATTGGAACTTTATGTACATGATAGCTATGTTCTAGAGCAATGTAACATTCTTGTGTAAGAAAAAAATTGGTTTTATATGGAACTCTCCTTATGGTTTCAACTAGATCAAAGCTCAATTATTGACATGGTTAAGATCATGTGCACTTCTTCAAAAACGATACATCAAACACATTGTGATATTTTATGCTAGTAGGAAGTGCAAGCCTATATGAAATTGGTCCTATTCTATCTAGGATTTTGAAAGGTCCACAATATCTTATTGCAAGCTTATCACAACTTACAAGATTTAATGAGATTTTATTTTGTCTAACTCTTAAAAACATATTCTGCCCAACTTTAGATTATCTTTGCACTTTGTTGTTATTTACATAACTTTTATGCCTACCCTATGTTGTTTTTGTATTATGCTTAATTTTGGAAATCTATTCCTCCATTTCCTTAAGCAACTCTGGCCCAAGTATAACTCTATCATCTAGGTTATCCCAACTTATTAGGGTGCTACATTCCCTATCATACAAATCTTTAAATGGACTTATCTTCAAAGAGTCATTATGTCCATTATTATATACAAGCTCCACTAGATATAAATAGTCCTCCCACTTGGATGGCATATCTACCACATACATTCATAAAATGTCTGCAATTACTTGATTTACTCTTTTAGTCTTCCCATCTATCTATGGATGGTACGCAATACTAAAATTCATAATTGTTCCAAATCTCTTGAATAAACCCTTCCAAAAGTTCAAAGTGAACTTAGAGTCACTATTAAATACATTGGGCTTGGGTATTCCATGCGATTTAGAAACTTCTTTCATGTATATTCTATTATATTTTGTGCTTTATGGGTTGACTTAATTGGAATAAAGTGAGTATCATTTGTCAACTTATGAACCAACACCATCAT
>SNQJ01S0238954.1:0-13643 GCA_010110895.2 Picea sitchensis
AATGGGAAATAGGTTGAGAGAAAAGTGGATCTGTAATAATGAGATGGTTATCTTATCTTCAAGGCTCTCATGTATAAAAGAGAGTGATCTCTCTTCATGAGGATTCAATTAGATTATTCAATTAGGAGCAATTAGAATTCAATTATTTGCAAGTAGAGAATTAGAGTAGTCATTAGGATTCGAAAGAGAAAGGGATTCTTAGCTTTGATTCATGGTTTTGGTTTTCATGCTTTCATTATTATGTTATGAAGATTGATTTGGTTATTTTAATATAAGATTGCTTCATTAGAGTGAGCTCACATATATTGTTGTTTCATTCATCTCTTCACTTGTTGTATCTATTTTTCCTTCATGTAGTTCTCCATTTCTAGATTAATTTCATTTACGCAATTTCCCATTCCTAGATTAATTTCATTTACGCAACTAGATTGATTCAATTTTAGTCGCCTGTTAGATTAATGATTCAATTTCAGTCATAGCTTAAACATTAGATTAGATTAGTCTCACTTCAATCTTTCATATACTTTGTGTGTGCTTCGTCAGTTTACGACCCCCCGGGTTGACAAATTAGATAGTTGGGTAAATACTACAATGCAATTAATTCAACATTAGTTTAGCCCAATGTAACGATTGTTGTTCCTTTTGCAAGTCACGTTGTTCCTTTGAATAGAACAACTATCGTTCCCTTTACGATTATTGTTCCTTTACAGGTGTTGCATCTCTAGAGGCTGGGTATTGAAAACGGAAGGTAAGAACCTACGTAGGCGACAAGTAAAATGCTTGTGCCAACGCCTACCTTTGGTTGATGCACAAAGGTTGTTTTTAGGACATATTTAGAGCCCAAAAACAGAAACAACCTATTGTGTTAACTAACCCCTTCCCTTATGGGAAGAATTTTAGGCAAGCTTCTTCATCCACGAATGTGCTTGGGGGAAATCAGGGTGCCCCCACACTTAATACTAACACTGGAGGCACAAACGTGTACATGATGAGATCATATGATCATCTTTAGACCAGGGCTCATGATTACAGAATGTTTGAATCTATTGAGAAGGGAAAAGAAACTTCCAACCCATTTCCTCCTCTTCGCATTGAGAAAACAATGGGAGAAACTATGACTCTCATCCCCAAAGGTGTGTTTAAGAAATCTTCTCATAATCCAAATGTAAGGTTTTCCCATAAATACTCCATCATTAAGGATCTGTCACAAAACCCTTGTGCGATGTCTTTCCTAGAGGTCCTCCATAGTTTCCCTTTGCAGAGAAAAGCGTTATTATCTTCCTTAGGTGTTGTTGAGCCAGCTAACTTGGAATCTATCATCTTTGACGCTTTCAACGTTAAACCTTGTTTACCTTACCATGTCGCCTTCTATATATTAGTGGTTTACGCCATGAAATGGCTGACATGGAATATTTTTTGCATGTTGGTAGACGAGGGTCCATCAACTTGTGTTATGTCATTGGCATGTTGGAAAGCTATTGGTCAACCTGAGTTTTCTTTATCTCCTACATTGTTAATTGCGTTTGAATATCGTTATTTTAGACTCTATGGCATAATCCCCTCCTTCCTCGTGTGGTTGGAGGGAAACACTGTGTGTTTCGAGGTCGAAGTGGTCGATGCACCTCTCAAATATAACCTTTTGTTAGGTCGAAGTTGGACTTACACAATGATAGTGGTTGTATCCTCTATTTTTCATGTATTATGCTTTCCTCATCAAAGTAGGATAGTAATTGTTGATGAGTTGTCTTTTTCTCGTCCTGACCCTTCATCAAGGGCATCCACGATCCTGATGATTGATAACCCACAACAACGTACTATCAATCTAGGTGATGGATTGTTTCCATCTTTGATGGGCACTTTCAACTTTCTACCACCTTCGAGTGATGTTGACTTTTTTTTGGTTGTCCCTGATCAACCCAAGGCTGCGATTCTCCAAGTAGCTTCATTTCGAACAGGTTATTTTGACAATCCGTGGAATTTACCTTCCCTGTCAACTTCGATGGAAGGGGTAGGGAATCTGGTCATGGTAATGCCCCTATCCGCAACTAAGTTTGCGTACAACATTTTTCAGCAAACCTCAACCAACTTTGATCCAACTCCTCCTTAAGAGCTTGATCCTATTCTAGAGCCTATTTGGGCTCAAAATTCTCTTAATTCTCATGATCCTTTGGTCTTGGTCTTTCCCTTCGTCGAGGCGATTTTAGAGGCAATGACTAGACTAGACAGACCTTGGGATGATATTCATCATAGATATTAATTTTTACATGAGATTAGGAGAGTGGAGGCAAGAGAGTTTATTGCGACCATGGATGGAGATGTCACTTGTCCTGTTAATCATTTGGCAACGCATGGAGTCTACGCTGAAGAAAACATGGCGAGTATAGTTGAGACTATTCCAATTGATATCTCCAAGAGCCCTGACATCGTCAAAAACATATTCATCGGAGCAGATTGTTCCCCCGAGAAGATTAAAGAGTATACTGAATTATTCAAGGAACTTTGCGACATTTTCACCTGGTCTTATGAGGAAATGCTAGGCATTGAACTTCATATCATTGAACATGAAATTCGAACTTATCCCAACACTAAGTCGGTCTGACAGAAACTTTTCTTGGTTAACCCTTGAAAGGAAGTGGATATTAAAGTTGAGGTAGAGAAATTGATCAAGGTTGGTTTCATCTACCCTATTCAATTAATAGAATGGGTGTCAAATCATGTCCCTATCAACAAAAAGCAAGGTAAAATGCGAGTGTGCATGGATTTTCGCGATCTGAACAAGGTATGTCTGAAAGAAAACTTTCCTACCTCATTCATTTATCAAATTATCAATGAAAGTGCGGGTTGTGAAGTATTTTCCTTTATGGACAGTTTCTCAGGGTACAATCAAATTCAGATCAAACCCAAGGATCAACATAAGACTAACTTATATGTCCTTGGGGTACCTTTTCATATAAAAAGATGCCTTTTGGCCTTCAAAATGTTGGAGCTACATTTCAGCGAGCCATGTCATTTTCCTTTCAGGATCTCAAACATATAGTCGAGGCATATCTTGATGATCTTGTGTCACGTTCTCGCAAGAGTTCTGATTATCCCGCTCAAATTCAACTTATCCTTGAGAGGTGTCGCTACAACCAAATTCATTTGAATCCCAAAAAGTGTAGTTTTTGTGTCATGTCAGGACTTTTATTGAGATTTAGTGTGTCCAATAGAGGGATCATTTTCGATCCTCTCAAGGTTGAGGCAATAGTTTACTTGTCTCCCCCATGCACAGTTTCGTAGCTTTAGATTCTTGAAGGAAAAGCTAACTTTTTACGGTGATTTATTGCCAACTATGTTGAAATAACTAAAGGTTTCATGCATCTTTTAAAGAAAGGGGTCACATTCTTTTGGGATGAATCGGCTCAACTCTCTTTTGAAGCATTGAAAAGTTCCTTGATGTCTTCCCCTCTGCTCCTCCCTCTTGATTAAGGCAAGGACTTCTTGTTATAATTAGATACAATAGATTCTACCATTGGTATGGTCTTGGTCCAGGAGGATGACATGCTCCAGGAACACATTATCTACTACCTTAGCCAAGGCTTAGTCGGACCAGAGCTCAACTATACTCATGTTGAGAAGCTGGCTTTGGCAGTCGTCCACATTTTTCAAAGGTTTCGTCATTATATTCTACTCCGTAAAAACATTGTCATGGTTGTCATTAATCATTTTCAGTATGTGTTGACACGACGGATCATCGACGGGAAGATTAGTAGTTGGATCCTTATTCTTCAAGAATTCGATTTGGACTTTATTTCAACTAAGTCTAAGAAGTCTTTTGTTTTTGCAGAGTTAATATCAGAACTTCCGATTGAGAGTGGCATAGATATGCCCGAGGATTCGTTCATCGATGACGATTATTACTTATTGCATCTTCTGACCCTTGGTATGGAGATATACTTGTATATTTTCATACTTTGAAGTGTCCTCCTTATACTTCTCATGATGAGCATCGATGGATACACCATCGAGAATGAAGTTATATTATCCTAGATGACACATTGTATCATTGAGGACTTGACTGCATTCTCTGTCATTTCCTTACTCATGAGGAGGCAGAGCTTGTGCTTAATGATTTCCACACTGGAGCATGTGGCGGTCAATGTTTTGTGATGGCTACCGCTAAGAAAATCCTTCATGTTTGATACTTCTGGCCCTTGTTAATCAAATATTGTATAGAAGCGGTCAAGAAGTGTCATATGTGTCATATCTTCTCTTGGAAGATGTGGGCACACCCTGCTCCTATGTTTCTTGTCATTGAAGTTGGTCCCTTCACTAAGTGGAGAATTTATTTCACTGCATGCCACCCAACTTCTTCTAGGGGGAATCGTTATATCATTGTGGTAGTAGACTACTCCACCCAATGGTTTGAATACATGCCAATATTTAACAATGATGGGGAAACAACGACACTCTTCATTTTCAACCAAATCATTTCTAGGTTCGGTATACCGAAGGATATTATCACTGACCATGGCAATCACTTCCAAAATAAGATTATGACAAAGTTATGTCAAAGCTAGTGTTTAAACAAGAAAATTTGTCATCCTATTATCCATAAGTGAATGATCAGGTGGAGGTTTTCAACAAGTCTCTTAAGACCATTCTCCAACAGACAATCAATTCGACCAAGTAGAATTGGCATTTGATGTTGTACTAATCACTATGGGTATATCGAACTCCTGTCAAGACTTCCACATGATTCTCTCCTTTCCAACTGGTTTATGGGATGGAGAGAGTCTTTCATATCGAGTGTCAGATTCCTTCACTTAAGTTGGAAGTATAGTTATTGCTTGACACAACTCTGCTTGAAGAGTGTCTACTCTATCTCGAGCATCTCTATGAAAAATGTTGAGATGAATCCTTGGATATTGAGGCTCACAAACATCACGTCAAGTGTCAGTACGATCAGTCGATTCCCCCCAAGGTATTCTCCAAAGGTGATCTTTTTTTGGTCTATGATCAAGATAAAGATCTCTTGGGGGCAGGTAAGTTTAAACCTATGTGGCTCAGGTTATTTATTATAAGAAAAGTTTTGGAAAAAGGCGCTTACAAGTTGGTTTACTTTGAAGGAAATGTGTTTCTTGGGCCCAAAAATGGGCTTTACTTAAAGAAGTATTATGCTTAGGTCAGTCACCTGAGTGTGACTTCTTGTATATAGTGTATATATTTTATCTATAGTATTCTTTTTGTTTTATGGATGTATAGTTATTGGGCCTCTGCATTGTGGTAGATTTCAAGTGAGTTTGAGGTTTATGTTGGGTTCACAGATGGTGCTACCGGACACACTCAGAGGCTCTCTTCCCCAACTTGGGTGATTTTCACACCCACTGGTAAAATGGTATCTTCTAAAGGTGCTTGTCTAATAGAAGCAACCAATAGTGTTTCTAAGTATAGCGTTGTAATATAACTGTTATGTGATGCTTTGTCACTTGGTATTTCCCTTCGGGTTCATTTAGATGCTCAACTGGTAGTGTTGCAGTTAAATGGAGTCTACCACATTCACGATCCTACCTTACACTGATGATTCCTTAGGGTACGTCTCTTGGAACATTATTTTGATTGTATTACATATATTCATGTTCCTCGATGCTCTAATCAATTAACTGATACATTGGAAAATCATGTTTTATATTGGCATCTTTAACACACATAAATATAAAATCAAACACATATACACACATGTAAATATAATTGTACAAAATGTATTCACTCCATAAGGAAAAAAGATGCGTATATATAATATGCCCAAAATGATGTCACAGTACATAATGTAGGCCATAAACCCTAAAAAAGTGTCAAATATACACCATCGTTCTTAATCCCTCAATACATATGGGAGATACAAAAATGGGTGCGCTCACCACGCATAATTCTCAATACTACTTTAAGCTCTAGGCCTATTGGCCCTAGTATAGTACACTACGACATTGGCTAGACATTGAAATAATTGGACCAATTCCTTGGGTACTCCCACTACATGAGTCTACATGGATGGTGGTAGATCCTCGATATTTTCCATGGGCACGCTATGGGTGAGGATTTTCGTGTTCCTCTCTACCCATCTCAGGACTCTCTCAGCCTCTGTTGACGATGGTCATGCCTCAGCTGCGACTCCTCCTAGTTTTATATGCTCTTAAGGACGACGCCGAGTCTGAGGGAACTACATTGTCCACACTGGTCCCACATATGTACATAACATATTTTAAGTTAGTATTGTGATGTTACAAAAAACATGTTGTCTTTTGCATTATAAATTGAAAAAAATTAAAAAGTTGAAAATTCAAAAATATGAGTACGTACCTATATCTCCACATGATGCACTAGGGGGCATAGGCATGTCTTGGTCTCTCATTAATCTAATACCTGCATATGGGTAGTCCTCAATGACGAGAATCTGGCGTTTCCACCAGTCGAAGAACTTGTCATCATATGACTAACGTACCCCTCCTCCTCCCTGGCACAACATCAAAGAAACCCATCTATATAGTGATGGAAAGGAGGCTATGTGTCCCCACACACCCTCCCTCAGGATCATCTTTGGAACTCTCTCAAAGAAGAATGCACATAGCACTGTCCTGAATCCAAAGTTTCTCCTATGTCTCAATCTGCACTCTGTCAACTGAATTTTCATGTAGTTGAGCATAGTGTTGCTCCAATCGAATATCATCGGTTGCATACACTGCACTGCACAGTGCATATGGGCTCACGAGGCCTATTGTAGAGAAGCAGATCCTGTCATCTTCCCAATCATGTATAGTACCACTCTCAAACTCAGATTCTCGATTTTTTGTATCGGCACTTGAGACCCCACCTTCTCAGTGTCGGCCTCACAATACATATCAATATAGTGGGCTATGTTATATGGAACAGGAGGGAAAGTATCCAACTTTACCAATTCACCCCTCTTAGAGAGTCTAGTCAAAAAGTAAAGGTGTTCAGTGGTTGGTCCTAGTGATTGGCCTTCTATCATAAAAAGCCTCTGCATCTGGGTTCCAATACTCTACCAAATGGTTTAGAAGTCTTAGTTGAGCTCTCATAAGGGAACAACAAAATAATTTCCATAATCCACATTGTTTCATTTCCACTGCCTCTAGGTTGTCCTCCAACATTTTTTCAACCTCTTCATGCTACCTTTCCGTCCAATGCACATACATCCTAAGTCATGCAAACATTTTGGGAGTTAGTGCTTCATTGTTTCAAAAATTTTGAGCATGTACGCACCCTTTTTTTATGACAGTCACGTATGCATGCATGATGAGAGTGTCTCATCCTATGTACATACATGTGTTGACTATGAAAATCACACGTACACGCATATTAGAGTAAAATTTTGGAGTGCGCGACCCCCAAATCTATCTAAAAAATGAAATGGATAAATGGAATTGCAAGTAAAGGGAAGGAGTACTTACTTGGCCCAAGAACGAGTTGATTTCATCCATTGATGCTCTCCAAATGTCCAATTGAAGCAAGAGGGTTTTGACTATTTTTAGGAATTTTCAAAGTGCAATGGTAAAAGCGACCCTTTTTACCTCTATTTATAGACTTTTTGACCTTGTTTTAACTTGATTTGGTCCTGATTTCTTCCCTTTTGTTGCTCGATGGATGTTTTGGTTCTTCTTGGTGATCTTTTGGTCTTTTAAACATCTTTCTCCTTTGGATTTGGTATTTTTGATGGATGGGTACTACTTATACTATCTTGTGATGAAGTTGTGATTTCACCATTTTCATTTAGGATAGGTTCTCACCAACTTGAATTTTGCATTATATTGATGACTTCTTCTTTGCCATTGGGTCGACCCCACCGAAGTGCGACACATAACCTTCTATGCTTCTTTAGAAGTGTCATAATTAGGTGGTAGAGCCTTTCCCTCCATGGATTCCCTAGGTATATCCTTGTGTTGCATTTCAGCGTCCATGCTGTGAGCTTCCTGTAGGATTGACAGTCCTTTTTATCCCCATGATGACTTTGTTGTATGCCTCATTTCTCTTCTGAAATGATTTTTCCAGCTTCAACCCTTGGGACTCTTGTAGAGCATGGTTTGTTTCCTTTCAAGATCTTTTAAAATATGAAAGTAACATCTAGCAAGAGATTATTTATCCTTTTTAGTCTCATTTAGATTACATATGAAAAGGAGCCCCCTTGGAGTCCTCTTTATGCTCTTTTCGTACTCCCTAAAATTAAAAACATTGTCGACCGATCTTGTTTCCCTTGATGCTCATCAAATTGAAATTTGAAGGCACATATGTCCAGTGATAATTTACCCCTTTTTCGGTCTGGATGGCTAATTAACAAAAAATCTATTCCCGAGGAGCTACGGTTTGCTAGGAGAGTTTTCTTAGGTATAATTTTACCCCTTTTTCATGCCCGAGGAACTAAGTTATGAAAAAGGGCCATTCTCCTTGGTTTTGGTTTATCTCTTTTTTAGGCCTTGGAGATTATTTACAAAAAGGACACCCCTGGAGTCTTCTTTAAGCCCTTTTCAGACTCCCTAAACAAGAAAATATCACCGAGTGACCTTATTTCTTTCACACTCATTAATAGGTATTGAAAGAACATCTATTTGGTATAATTTTAACCCTTTTTTCGGCCAATAGATTAACTAGAAAAAAAAAAACACCTCGGGGGGTACGTCCCGCCGGGAGAGTTTTCTCAGGTATTAGTTTACCTCTTTTTCGGGCCTGAGAAACTAAATTTACAAAAAATGAACTATATTTCTCCTCGGTATAAGTTTAAATCTTTTCTGGACCTTGGAGACTCAACTTACGAAAATGGTGCACCTCGGGAGATTTGTCTCCCCAGGAGAGTATTCCCAAGTATTGTTTTATCCATTTTTTCTCTTGGGGATGTAACTAAATGAAAAAGGACACTTTGGAGTCTTCTTTTAGTGTTTTTAGACTCTCTAAAAATGAAAAAAAATGTCGATCTTACCTTCTTTGGGATCGTAAAAATTTCCACGGAAGGAGTTTCGTTCTGTCATTTCGTAATCGCATCACATGTATCATCCTTGCATCTTTGGCCTAATGTCAGCTTCATTTTTCTATTACTAAACCTTTAGAGAATTCCTTACGTGCAAGCCTTGTAGCATTTTTTCCTTTGCGATGTGACACCTTGACCCATGGAGGAATTTTCCCGAGTGTCCTTATCCTACACATGTCTCCTTGCACTGAGCATCAGTATGTTCCATGCACTTGGAACCAGTATGCTTGCCAGTGAAACTCATTCCTCCTTTGTAACGTAGCATTCTTTTATTCTTTCTCAACCTCGTTAAATACATGAAAAAGACAAAAAAATAAAATATTCCAAAAAGAGGGGATGGGGAAACATTATCTTTTGTTGGAAGCAATCTAGTCACCCTTGGACAGAGCACGTCCTTTTGTTTGTTCTGCAAGAATTGGGATCTAGTATGGCCTTAGGAAGTTGTTCTCATTACATAGAGTTGTGTCCTCCTCCATTTGGTTACTCTTCCAAACACATGGAGAGTTTTTGGTGCCTCCTGTGCCACAGACTTATGTCAATAACATGTTGCCTAAGTATTTTCATGTTTCTTGCTATTGTCCAAGGGGAAGTATTGCAACCTGAGTTGTCCATTCGGCGATAAGTATCTTGACCTCCACGAGTCGGCCATCTCGAGATTTCTGCCAAGTTCACATTCAGAATTAGTGAAGTTATGTGCTTGATGATCGAGATCCTCCAGTCTTTCCGCAATGGCATGTCGAAGACCTCAGAGTAGTGAATCTTATAATCCTATTATACTCTTACCTGAGTTTTGAATATATTGAAGATATTACTCGAGTTATGAACCTATCATGTCCATCCACAAGCATTAATGCCTCTTCAAGATTCATATGACATTGTATATCTTCCGATGATTTTGAGATGTAGATATGATGTGTATTATTCATGGCTACACTTTATATTGGAATATACATTGGTCATGTAGCCATGATTACTATATATGACATGGATCTGCAGTGTACTTGATTAGCAGCCATGCTTAGTTTGTCCCAAGCATGGGTATGCTCACCTCGATGATTATTATTATATTGCAGATGATGCACTCATGGATACTCGCTTGGGATTACTCGACTCCATTTCTTTCCCACTTTATTAAATATGTTGTAATCTATTTCGGCCATCAATTTCTCTTCTGACCTCACACATTAGGGGGCATCTGTTATAACCCAAAATGCCACTATTATGCATTTCTGATGTTGGCCTACTCATTCACACATCTACCAACCTTTTTTGTTGGACTTCTTCTCAAAAAACACTTGTTTGTATGGTATACGTGCCCTTATACGTATGCAGAGAACGTACACATGTTCGATGCATACCTAAAATCTCGCATACATACGCTAGTTGTATACTTGAAAGTGTGAATGTACTCTAAAAAATTGCAAAAAAATATAAATTTTGCATTTTCCGACAGAGTTTATAGGCTATTTTAGGTTGTGCAACCATTTTACCTCCTATAGCCCTTATAACAACCGAATAACCATATTTGTTTCATATAAAAATGTCCCTAGGGGGGTCATTTGGATATATGAAAGAGAGGCAAGAGAACTCTACCAAAATTTCTCACTTGTATTCCAAGCCTTCTTGCATTCTACTCTGAGTTTCATCCTCAACATTCCCTTCCATCCATCCTCCTTGTACAATCCATCTATTCCCCATATATTGACATGTTGGTTGTGAGGACAGAATATTGGGAATAATGCACTTGGAGTTAAAGATTAGGAACCCAGGCGTGGTTTGTAGAGCGGCACCATCATAATTTAGGTTGTAACTTCTACTTGTGTTATTAATAAAAGAGAAAACTTCTTGTCCCAGATCTTTATGTATTGATGTTTATATTTATGGATGTTTTTCATGAATATCTAACCCTTTAGATGATCTTGATAGTTATGCATATGATGTCATAGTTTGCTCTGTAACATTGTTTTAGGCTATCTTTGGGAGGAGGCCTACAATCTTGGAACAGTCAACAACTAGAAGGGATCGACAACATCCAAAAGGACTTAAGGTACACATTTCAATCTTCTCTCTCTTCCATTAGTTATCGTAATGTCTTGTTGGATTTGGGTAGAATATAAGTTTTTATGTCTTTTAAGGTGTCAAGGCTCTGCCTAGTCGCTAGACTTTGATTAAAGAGACTTTTCCCCATAGCACCTATCATTTCCTCCGACTCCATCAATAAAAATGAATAAATGTGTGTGAAGTTGTATGAAAACATTGGTTGAAATCATAAACAATCAACAATATCATATATAAAATTAAATTTTTCCAATAAATTATTTTTTTATAAGACATAGGGATGATGTTCTCAACATTATCTTTTCAAAAAACCTCAAATACAATATTACCAAAACCCACAACCCGTTCTTGACCTCTTGTTTTTATAACTACATTTGGTATTTTACTTATTAATTATTTTCAAAGTATTCTTTAAATCAAAAACAATGAGCAATATCATATATAAAAATAGAACCTCAACCCTTTTCTCAACTCCTAACCTCATGCGTTTTTAATGGTTAATTATTTTCTAATTTTTTTTTAAATAGAAACAATAAACAATATCATTCATATATATATCCCACAACCCTTTCTCAACTCTTGAACTCATGCTTTTGTACTTGTTAATTATTTTCTAAATGTTTTTTTAATTAAAACAATAAACAATATCAAATATAAAAAAAACACACAACCTTTTCTCAACACTTGACCTCATGTTTTTATAGTTGGTACCTTAATTATTTTCAAGGTGTTCTTTAAATGGTAAACAATAAACAATATCATATATATAAATGGATTTGGTTAACAAAACAGTTTGCTATCAATACATCGACAATGCTTCTCAATAATTATCTTGAAACTTTTCAACTAAACTCCAAATACAATATTCTTCAAAAATGCACAACCCTTTCTCAACTCTTGACCTTATATTTATGTTTTTATAGCTCCAATTGATATTTTATATGTTAATTATTTCCAAATTATTTTTTAAATCATAAACCATAAACACTTTCATATAAAATTAAATTTTGTTAATAAATTTATTAAACATAACGATGATGGTTCTGAGCATTATCTTGATACTTTTCAATTATCCAATCATTCAATAAACCTCAAATATAACATTCCTCAAAACCCACAACCCTTTCTCAAATATTGACCGTGCTTTTTATAATTGCTATTGGTATTTTATGTGTTAATTAATTTCAAGGTGTTGTTTTCAATCACTTGACATTTTTTCTTTTGATTAAAATCTCCTCTAAGTAATTAATATGATAATAATATATCTTCTCAAAATTACAATAAACCAACAATAAATTTTGATATTTATAATAAACCAAATGCAATATTTCAAAATAATAAATCTCACAAACTTGGTTAGTATAATACCAAACATTATATTATTCCAAATTTAACAGTAAATATTTCATTTCACTAGTGAATCTTTATATCCTTTGAATTATAAAGAAAATGTATTATTCCAAATTTAACAGTGAATATTTCATTTCACTAGTGAATCTTTATATCCTTTGAATTATAAAGAAAATGTTAGAATAAAATAATATAGATTTATTTGAACTCTAGATCAATTAAGTATATAAAAAAGAAAATGTTAGAATAAAATAATATAGATTTATTTGAACTCTAGATCAATTAAGTATCAAAAAAAAATATAGATTTATTTGAACTCTTGATCAATTAAGTATCAAGAAAATCAAATTTTTTAGAAGCAAATTTTTTTTAGAAGGGAAATGTGTCCACTTAAAAAAATTAGATCTCTTTTAACATTTCATAGAGGTTTAGGTTTAAATGGATATATATGTTCACATAATCTCAAGTATTCATGTTATTCATACAAATCTACACATTAATTAAAAACACATATTATCCATTCACATATTATATGCTCACATAATCTCAAATATTCATGTTATTCATATAAATCTACACATTAATTACAAACACATATTATCCATTCACACAATATACTAAAATTTAGTATTCTCAATTATATTAATAATATTGGAAGAAATTTCATAATCTTATCTACATTACTAAAATGCATGTATTACTAATCATTGTGAAAAATTCCATACTCTCAATTATATTTTTTTTTTTAAATAAAAAAGGGGAGGATCCTGCTATTATATATTATCAAAAATCTGTAACAGAGTGTACATGGTCAAGAGTCTAGAACGTCCAGAATGTTGTCGGAGACCGGAAACCAGCATAGAAACATGGCAAAAACAGCTATAAACCATTGGCACCTGTCCTGCCCGAAGGAAACCAGGACAGGTGCCTGAAGTCTAGTGTCATATAAAACAGTAACATAAAGCTAAAACCATAAAACATGAAAATCCTATGT
The DNA here is from genome assembly GCA_010110895.2 of Picea sitchensis. Lineage (NCBI taxonomy): Eukaryota > Viridiplantae > Streptophyta > Pinopsida > Pinales > Pinaceae > Picea > Picea sitchensis. The sequence continues at coordinate 13,419 of SNQJ01S0238954.1, forward strand.
GATTGGTGACCTGTCGTCTTCGTTGGTCCTCCACGTGGAGCCAGCCGGGATGGCGAAAGACTGCGCGCAGAGTGGACACTTACGCCGTGTTGGAGCGTCAGAATGGGCATCGAACAGGACGTCTAGGCGTTGTCCCATGATGTGTGCACGGTGCTCCAGGTCAGCCATGTGGCCTCGGAGCTCGAACAGCAATGACAGGTGCTCCTCGCGTGATAGAAACCCATG
>SNQJ01S0238955.1:2292-13642 GCA_010110895.2 Picea sitchensis
AATCAGATATGGATTACAGTGATTAAATTATATCATTTGCAAATGATTAAGATAGCTAAAGTAGTCATTAACCAGATACAAATTGATATACACAACATGAAACAAAATATTGATATAATGAGAAGCTAAAGCTGTAACAAAACCCCAAATTCTGCCTCAATCTGTATTAAAATTCCATATCCTTGTTCTCCCACGAATGAGGATGTTCCTTATTACAAAAATGATAGGTATTTATAAGTCTCTCCACAGGGTAAAACCTCCCCGTGGATAATATCAAACTGTTTTACATAATCTGGGAGATATCCCAATAATCAACTAAACTAGGAAACTAAAATGACATCAGAATATTTCAAATATCCCCTAACTGCTTATCAAATCCATTGCAATTTCGAATTCATCTGCAATAGACCAAAAATATCAAGTTAGAAAGATATTTTATTAACAAAACAATAAAAATCTAATCTTACAGACTTAGCTACATAATCATCTGATTCTGTAGCTAGTCTAAAATAACATACAGGATCAAATAAAAATCAAATCAAATCTCTTTAAAATAATCCAATCCAATTTTCTTTCAATAAACATTAAAAACGAATCACTAATGATTCAAATGATTTTATCATTAAAATTAAACAAAATCAAAAGTGATTCAATCGAAAACAGGGGTAAGAATACTCTGTTTTTCTTTTACCATAAAAACGGGTCAAACAGTAACGATACTGTTTCATATCCAAATGAAATCAATAATGAGTGATATCGTATGTGATATGATCTAATCCAACACAACCAGTTTCCACTTGTCATAGCTATAATGATATAACGACAGATTCATATCATTCAATCAAATGTGAAGATAGAAAGACTGTTTCGATTATGTTCAAATGAAATCATACTTAACAGCATCAACCCAACGAATTTCGTGATTGATCCTTGCACAGTCAACAGACAAGATCGATAAATCATGATCGCAATCTTAATAGAATCAACAGAGGTTATAATTATCAGTTGGGCAAATAATCAAATCACGGCTGAGTTTAATTATAGAAACAAATCGTGAACCTGGATATAGTCACTTTTGTTCCTCAAATCAAATTTAAACAGCATATTCATTGCAATATGAATCGAACTGATAACATGGTGGAGTAAACCAATGCGAATCAACCGGCTGGGTATAAATGTTATGAATCGTATCTATTCACTATTTGGGTGCATATTAACAGAAACATATTGAATTGTATTCGAATTATTTTCCTTTTTGTCGAAAGTCATATGGGACATAAAACCGTAACAGTTAACCATTATTTCCAATCATATCGTATACATTATAACCAATTCGAATCGAAACTTGATTGTGTTCAAAATTGAAATATGAGAAACAACTTTTGTTTAGAATAGATACAAATGACTTCAATTGACAGCAGAGTATCCAATTTAAGCTAAATCAAACCAATCAAATGCATACCACGATCAATCGAATCGAAGAAAATCCAATCGAAGCTAAACTGGGAAAATGAAATTCGATTAATCAAAACAAAACTATGTACATAATGCATATAATGTGACAGAGCAAATCCAAGCTATAATCAGAGCTATTCAAAGAATTCGAATTCCTTATATCAACAAGTGATAGAACATACCAGTGAGGCTTCTCAAACTATGCCAACTTAGAATTCACGACCGCTGTAGCTGACTCCACATTTTTAAACAAGATAGAGCTAGTCGTCCTTTGTTTCTTATCAGTGGCTTGCAATTTAGGCTTTTGACTGGTAAGCCATGCAACTTGGTCCTCCAAAGAATGAATTCTGGACTGTAGAATTGGCACATCAAGATAATACCTCTCTAACCACGAGCTGCATTGATCACAAGATGGCACTGTAGATTTTGACAAAGCAGGAGAGGGTTTGGATGAATGACCGGGGGCTTCACAAGGCAGCTTAATTCCTGGGTAGTTAGGGTCGTTTTGTAGGCAAGGGGGTAGGTTCGACACAAAGTCAAACGAGGGTTCGGCACACAAACCTTCCGAATAGGGGTATTCACTAGCCAAGAAACGCTCCACTTCTGAGTCGGAGTCTTCACTTAACACGATAGGGTTAGGGTTGACAGGAGGTTTTGGCTTGTTCCTCGCCATTCGAGAAATTAAATGGGCATTCTTTTTGCCTTTGGAGTTTGCAGTGGGTTTGGCTTTAAGCTTCTTTCCCATAGGCTTAACAGTCTCGACATCCTTGGTCACAATATGGTGTAGGTTGATAGGTGAGTCGGGTAAGGGTTTAGGTAACAGAATGCTGTAGGGTACTGGGGGTACAGTCTTGTCTTCGCTCACCACAGGTTTGTCAACCTGTGGAGGATTTGAATCTAGAAAATCATTGCGAGCAAGGAAATTGTTCCAACAGTCTCCGTGTAACCACAAATGACAGACAAAAATCATTTTAACCAGCCCATAGTGAAAGAGGCTGCTATCAGCGTGGTTCCTTTTGTACTTTTTTGACATTTTGAACAGGCTTCTATGCAAATAATAGGGCATATTGAGTTGATAACCCATAAAAACCATAAGAAAACGAAGGTGGTGTAAGAAAACAAAACCGTACTGACCTTCGCAGGTGATAAACTATTTGATAATCATCAATAAATCATGCCAACACTGTTTCAGCATGGTCACGGGCAAACCTTTATCACAGGAGCTAACCTTACGCGACTGGAAGAGCAGTGTCCAAGGGACCTCTTCCACTTTGCAATTCTTGGACCATCGTTGTCCAGTGGCAGGCAAACTCGTAGCAAGATTGATAAACTACTCGTCAATTTGCAATTGAACATCTTCGACCTTGGCTCGACAGCCATCAAAGGTCATGGCAAATTGCCTAGCAATGTAGAGGTTAAAACCATCAAACTTTTGTATGAATGGGAACCACCCACTATCCTCAAGGTCACTGCGAGCACTGTCGAACATCAACAGAGCCTGGCTGCCATTCGGTTCAACCCTCATGACTGGAGCCATGGTGCGAGCACATGGTAAGGGTTTGGGTCACATTCACCAACACACAGGAGCAGAGTCATTTGGGCTAACATCTACGAATGATCAAAGGGGAAGTATTAATGTGCGCATGCGAGGGTGGTGGAATTATTCACCGCCATGCATAATAGTAATGGAAAAGTACAACCGCCAATTAATCCTCTATTCAATCAATCATAACATAGCTCAAAACCATATCATTCGTTCAACCAAAGAATTCAACGGTGGATGATATTCCAATGCGCCATTATAATATTTCAAACCATGAATATTCAATGTGAAATCAAACCCAAATGTTAACCACGCGCTTATTGCACAAATGTGTAATCAAAAGTTTATAAAACATTGTGACAATCGATAATTATAGAATTGACAAGCCAAGAGCTATAAAATTAAGGATCACATCATATAAAAACAAAATAAACCATGACCCCTATGCAATTCATAGAATCAAGTATAAACCCATATGCTCAATGCCTCATAAGTTTAATAAAATCAAATTGCGCAATCAAAGTAAGAATAGGAAAATAGGCATAGTTCAAAAATCCTTTTAGCCACATAATGATAAACCAAAGGTAAGTGCCATTCAAAATATCAATCAAAAGATCATGACAGTTCAAATAACGATGGAGGAGTTTTCACGCTTGCAGTCGTGAAAACTAAATGTAGACCAATTTGCAAGTGTCGCAAGAAATGAAAATATCGTCTATTTGCAAAATGCGACGACAATTTGAAGTTCAGAATACATAGGTGTAGGCAGCTGATAGGACAATGGAAAAAAATGAATTGGCTTCCAACATTCTCCCACAAGTGAGGATGCCTTATTACAAAAATAATAAGTATTTATAAGTTTTTCCACAGGGTAAAACCTCCCCGTGGAAGTTATAAACTGTTTACATAAAATCTAGGAAGATCTCCCAAGTTCAACTAAACTAGGAAACTACAATAAAACTAAAGCATCCAAATATCCTCTAGACTGTCCATCAAATCCCATGCAATTCGAATTCACCTGCAAAGGGTCCAAAATAGACAAGTTAGAAGACTCTTTTATTAATAAAATGATAAAACTTAATTCTATAGACTAGCTACAGAATCATGCGATTCTGTAGCTAGTCTAAATAAGATACAGAATCAACATCAGAATCGATTCAAAATCTTTTAAAATAATTAAATCCAATTATCTTCCAATAACCATTTGAAAACGAATCATTGAGATTGGAATGGTTATATCATTCAAAATTAAACAGGATAAAAAATGATTCAACCGAATACAGAGATAGGAATACTCTGTTCTTTAGTTACCACAAAGGTGGGTCCACAGAGTCATAATCGAACAGTAGTAAGATTGTTTCATATCCAATTGAAACCAATAATCAAACATATCGTTTGCAATTGTTAAACAAGAGATACGATTGAATCCAACAAAATTATTTTCCAATCGTTATAGCTGTAACGATATACAAAAACGATTCATACCATAAACAAATTAAACCGACACTGGTGCGTAACTGTCTATAAATGAAATCGTGATGAAATCACTCAGCTGGCAACAGGGTTCACAAGAATTATATGATCGTTTGTTTTTAGTAAGCTGGGTAGACAAGATCGATTTCCTTTGATCGAAATTATTTGTTTAAAACACATTATTACCGGATTCGATAGAGACAACAAATATTGACCAATTTGTTTGCAAGTTAAAAACAAACAGAGCAGCATTTCACGATGTGAATCTAACTCATGAGAGCAATCGAACCAACTGAAAATAGACAACAATCCATTTAAGCGAATCAAACAGCGAGGGGTTTTAACATAATCATAGGAAATCGAAGTTGTCCCACGATTCGGGCACGAATATTACTTGCATTGACTTACATGAGCATATTGTTATTATAAACACAGAGTCGTTTTTTCCCAAATTAAAACCGAACAGAGCAATATTCATGATTTTTTAAAATCATATGACAGAGCATATCATTACCAACAAACTCATTGAAATAGTTTACCAATCAGAGCATCCGAACCATAACGAAATCAAATCCAACATGATCGTATTCTAATTTGAGCATGAAAACTTACTGTTCAGAGTAGATACCAAACCAATCCAATTGAAAGCACAACGTCCATTTTGTTAACTCAATCAGACACACGATCAAATCAAATCAAACGAAAATCAACCAAATCGAAATGAGAATCTATCGGTGTCTAAACTGGGGATGATCAAATCATATATCCAAAATGAAATTCAATTTATTTTTGGTAAAGCGAAACAATATACAGGATGAATTTCGTTACAACAGAGCCATTTCGATACATAAACAGAGCTATTCGAAACCAAATTTGACTCATTATATATCCTGTTCATAAAAAAAACTGAAACAATATCAAACTCATACCTGTACAGCAACGAGTCGGCTTGATCATTTCAATTTGGATTTGATAACTGCCGTAGTTGATTCAATGTTTTTGAAAAGGATCGAGCCTGTCGTCTTTTGTTTCTTATCAACTGCTTGGAGCTGGTCTCGTTGACTGGTTAATATTGCAACTCGATCTTCCAGTGATTGGATTTTCGATTGGAGTATGGGGACATCAATGTAGTATCGCTCCAACCATAACTCGCATTGGTCACATGATGGCTGTGTGGGGTTTGAAAGAGCAGGCAAGGATTTGGGCACCTCACTGAGGGTTTCACTAGGCAACTTAATACCAGGGTAGCTAGGGTCATTTCTTAGGCAGGGGGGAAGATTCGACACAAAATCGTATGGTGGCTCGGGGCATAAACCCTGTGAGTAAGGGTACTCGCTAGCTAAGAATCGTTTCACGTCAGAATCAGAATCCTCGCTAAGGACAATAGGGTCTTGCTCAGCAGAGGGTTTGGGCTTGTTTCTAGCCATTCTCGAAATGAGACGGGCATTCCTTTTCCCTTTGGCATTATCAGTAGGGTTTGCCTTGGGCTTTTTTCTCACAGGCTTCTTAATAGGCTCGGACTTGTCAGTTCCAATATCTGGTAAGTCAACACCAAGGTCGGCCGAGGGTTTAGGCAGTAGGACGTGTAAGGGTACAGGTGGCTCTGCCTTGGTTTCAATTACCACAGGCTTGTCAACCTGGACAGGGTCCAAATCCTCAAAACCATTATGGGCGATGAAAGCCCTCCAACTATCACCATGCAAACTCAAATGATAATCAATGATGATCTTAATGAGTCCATGGTGGAACAGGCTACTGTTAGCCTTCTGCCTTTTAAATCATTTTGACATCTTATATAAGCTGTGTTGAAAGTAGAAAGGCATGTTTAAAGGATACCCTATAAAAATCATCAACAAATGTAGGTGGTAGAGAAACATGAGCCCGTATCGACCTTCACAGGTCACGAACTGCTTGACTAGCATTAATAGGTCGTTCCATCGTGGTTTGAGCATAGATATGGGCATACCTCTATCACACGAGGTGACTTTGCGCGAAAGGAACAACAGTTTCCATGGCACTTCCTCGACCTTACAATTCTTAAACCAACGCTGGACTGTAGCAGGTAACCCTGTGGCAGAGCTAATAAATCCCTCGTCGATCTCCAACTATATGTCGCCCACCTTGGCTCTACAGCCATCGAAGGTCATGGCAAACTGTCATGCTACACAGAGGTTAAAACCCTCGAATCGTTGTATAAATGCGAGCCAACAGTTCTCTTCCAAATCCTTCCGGGCATTGTCAAACATTAACAGGGCCTGGTTTCCATTTGGCTCGATTCACACGATTGGTTCCATGGAGCCGAGCACATGGTAAGCTGAGGGTTTGGATCGAAACACACACAGGAGCAGAGCTACCTGAGCTAACAGAGGTAAACGGTGAACAAGGGATAGGCATAAATTCCATCGTGCGAAGGTGGTGGAGTTTATCTCTGCCATGCAAAACAATTATGGTCAAAGTACAACCGTCGATTTACATAGTAATTCAACCCATTATAGCATAGTCAATAGTCATATCACTTGGACGACTAATGAACAATGGTAAGTGCATGCGCAATCAACGTTATATCAAAGTTTTTAACCATTAACATTCAAGTTAAAACCAATACCAATGTTTATCCATGTGCCAATGGATACATATAATCAACCAACCAATAGTTATGAAAACAAAAGCATAGGCATGATATTAAAAGATATATAGGAAGAGTTTAATCATATCCCCTATGTATCTCACGAAACCAAAGGTCAAGTAGATCAAAATAAAAATGCCAATGTAAACTCAATGAAACCAAGTCACATAATCAATCAAAATGTCTGATGAGTATAGTTCGAAAGTTTTGCCAGCTGCATAACGATAAGCAAAATGTAAGTGTAAATAGGCATACTGACAAGAAAGATAACGACAGTTCAAATAGTGATTTCAATGCGACTTCGAAAGACTAAGTTTTCACACTTACAGTCGTGAAAACAAAACGAAAGTAAGTGTGCAAGTGTCGCAAAAAATAAAAGTGTCGTTTATTTGAAAATTGCGATGAAAAATTGATGTTTGCAAAACATTGGTGTAGGCAGCTTATAAGACAATGAAAAAAGTGAATTGGCTGCCAACAATGGCGACACACTGGTAGAAGTAGTTATCTCTGTCAAAAGAAACAAATTCAGATTAGGACAACAAAGAACATTTCAACTCAAAAATAACAACCAGAAAATCGTAAAAACATCATTATTAACCATCTTTTCCAGCAGTGTTTTAAAAGATGAAAACTGATAACAATCTTAAGATCAGCAAGTCACGATAATAAAGATAAAATCTTCAATATTGTTGGCATAGCCACTGCTACCAGTAGGCGTCCATAGCCTCGACAGGGTTGCCATTTAACCCACTCTGACATCTGTATCCTGCCAAGAAGTTCTGGGTCAGAATAAAGGACATTAAAGAGGTTTATTTTTTGCAGATTTTCGTATACCCGACATTGCTTCACTGCCAACGGGCCTGTTCAGTACCCCGACGAAGTTGTCTTGGCGCCATGCATGCATTTACCCGCTGCCAGCAGACTTGTTCAGTATCCCGGCGGGTTTACAAGCACTTCCCACAACTCTTATTAATAATTTATTTTGTTTTGATTTTTTTCCATAGATATATAGCTAAGCGGGGTGACGCTAAAAATCATGATTCTTTAACATATTTTTTTAGACCTGATCAGAATTATTTTTTAGAAATGTCCTTTATTAAGATCCAGAGATGGTTTATTTACAGAACCAACTTTCTAAGGCAGGGAGACATCTTCTGAGTTATTCCCTTAAGGAATAGGGACAGCATAAAAAGATAATAGATGATCATGACAGGATTTACTCAGAGATCGAAATCAGTGAACTTCTTTCAAACAACAGACTTTTTTCCAACACAGATATAAATTTCAGAAATATACCATTGATGTTTATACACTTTTCTTAGCAGTTATTTCAGCGAAGGAATTTTCTGTTTTCTTTGTCTGAAAAGCTCAATAAACAGGTATGTGTATTTCAATAGAAAAAACTAGTAAGCATAAGGGAGAAATCAAAACACACCAGCGAAAAAAAATTGGAAAGCAAAGAAATCCAAACAACAAAAACAAAAAACAAATATGCATAGAAGGTGCATCTGAAAACCTCATGCAACAATCCCCTGGGAAACTGAAAGAAAGTAGGAAAATCCTGAATGATGGGAAAGCAGTCCTACTCATGGTACCTTGGGTCAGGGTTGATTTAGATTTATTTATCTCTTTACTTTTCCATTTAAGATTTTCATGACGATACTGCGTTTTTCAAAATAAATGTTCAACTAGAAGTACAGAGAAAAAGGGTCAAGAGGACTTCCCTGACAACAGTCGTATTATGGTTCTCGTGGTGCGACCACTTGCGTGCATGACTGCATTATTACGAAGAGAAAAAGTGAGAAATAAAACTACAAGAAAACCTATTCCTAAACCTACCCTAACTATTAAATAAACCAGAATACTACGTGAAGTCATGTTTCCAATGTAGCCATCAGAATAAATCTAATCCTGCAATGGAAACAAGATCAAGCATTACTAATAAGAATGGTAATATATCAACAACTGATAGAAACATATCACGCTTACCTTCATAATCAACATATAGAAACAAAGTAAGCATGATCTTACCATTTCCTTGAATATTCTTGTTGTATGAATCCTCCAACCATTGCGCAATCTTGTCAAGATAAGGGTCATAATGGCATGGGTGAGTGTAAGTAGTTTTGAAAAACTCGTCAGGATTATGAGGAAATGGAATAACCATCAGCCGAGGCTGAAATGCCCCTTCCTCCTGATAGTTATCTAAGTGTTCATTAATTTCTTCACATGGAGAATCTAAAAGAAACATGTCACGCCTTCTTCCAAGATACTTAGGTGGAAACAAAGAAAGCACAACCTTGTCTTTATTATGAAATTTCTTTATATATGAATATTCAAGGAATCCTAAGATCCTATCACAAAAATGAGGATGCAAACCATGACTTCGATGAAACAAATGTATCAATGGGAAACTCACCATATGATGATTTGTGCAATCAATTGAATCGTTGGTTTGAATGTTTCCTTCATTGAGATTGATCATTTCAAAATGTGAAGTATAAACATTAATATTCGAGCTAAGCAAAGAACGAATATGAAACTTAGAATGTTTGATCTCCATAAAACATAATGCATTGTCTTTTTCAACAATAAACTGTGTAAAATCATCTCGTAACATGTCCTTTTCCCATGTGAGTGATGAAAGTGAACAAGCATCAAATCCAAGTTTATCAATGTTAGGTTTGGAATTGATTTCACCAAAATTTAGTATATAGAAATGATATGATTGTGGTGGCAAAGAGTAGGATGTTGTAGGTAAGGTGTCAAGTCCAACAGAGTCTAGGAAGAGATCAAGATATAAAGAATAAAAGGAATTAGAAATAAGAAGATGAACATAATATCTTGAACTATGATACTCAACAATGGTATTCTCAAGACAATTCTCTTCACTTTCTTTAAAACTCTCACTCTTTTTTGGTGACAAATTCCTCAACATAATATGATGATCTGGATTTGCCTTTTGTGTGATAGATAATTCAAAATTTATGTGACCAACATCTAGTCTTTCCTGTGAACAAAGTGCATTTTGAGGATGAAGGTTTAAAGTTTCTTCTTCTAGTTGTATGTGTTCTTCTTTAATCAGTTTCATAGGAGTACTAGAACATTCAAGAAGATTTTCGTTACTTAAGTGTTCTTCAATGACTGATTTCAAATGTTGATTAGAGCATGAGTTACAAGAATGAGGGTATCCACCTTGAGCCAGAAACGAATCATCTTCCATACTAGTCTTAGACTGAAAATACAATGATTCAAAGGAAAAACCAATTTGGTTGTCAATAAGAGCCTGATCGATAGATTCTACCTCCCTGGCTTGTTCATCATTATTGGGAGAATTTTTCTCTTCTTGCAAAGAAGATTGTTCTAGCAGTTGGGTGATAAGATTTTCAATTGGTTCTTCATTCGTGATTGAACATGACTAGATGGAAGGGATGGAAGCATCATAGAAGATATTTAATGCCAATGACATGTCATCGAGATTAAATTTACAGAGGATATGATAGACTCTTGTCAAAAATTCTTCTGAGGATGAATCACCGTTGATTAGCGAAGTATGAAATTCTTCACATAATTGATCGAAATCATAAATTTCAAAAGCATCTAGAAACTCATCTACAAATTGAAACCAATCAAAAATGTGACATGCTGGAAAGGATTCAAACCAATGTTTGATCCGACCTCTCAGAGTAAAAGTGAAAAGTCTGCATAAAAATCCTAAATCTGAGATGTCATGTTTGATGCACTTGCACCAAAACTTGTTAAGGTGGTCTTTAGCAGATGTATTGCCTTCACCATCAAAGGTGAGTTTAGACAAGCGAGAGACTGTCTTGTTGGGAACATCGGGTAATGAGAAGTTGAAAGCATGTTCCAACACAGTGATTTGGGGAGCCATGGGGGAAATTGAATACATTTAAAATAAAGGCTCCTACAAGGCCAGCTTGTCAGTCGGCCCTCCTTCTAGCACCATTTGTTGACGGGCGAAATTGACTGTCTGTCAACTGGAAGAGTGGAACCGGTCCGGGGTTGTCTAATAACCCAAGCCATTTGGAATGAACCACCGTGACAGGTTTAGCGGCTCTGTTAGCTGATCTAAGGTCCTAAGAAAACAAGAAAGAAAACTAATCTACAATAACTAATCTAACTAAAAATAACAATTAAAACAAACTAACTAATCTAACTAAAACTAACTATTAAAACAAACTAACTAATCTAACTATTATATATATGCAATCTACTAACTAATACTATACTAA
>SNQJ01S0238956.1:0-13642 GCA_010110895.2 Picea sitchensis
GCAACCAAAGGTCACTGCCCTGGCGTGGTAACCAGATGGTGACAATGTCATACTGTTAGGTACCCATGAACCTAATAGGTTGGCTCGTGATGAGACCCCCTAACCTCTAACTAGGTCTTGTTTGTTATTTTCCGAGTCCCTCTTGTTTCTTGCTGAGAGGCCTTTTATTGCCTTCTCGGGGATCCCTGGGCGAAGCATTTTGAGGTTTCATTTCTAGGCTTTTGTCTTTTACGAGTTGCTTTTACCTTCTGGGCCTTTAGCCCCTTCTTCCCATGAGATAAGGTGCAATCCTACAAACAGGTCAACCCAATGCCCGGACAAGGGGAATGGGATAGATGAGCGGGTGATAAGATGAAATAGTGGTGCTATGATGGGAGCGGACGATGGCTCTTTAGGAATCCCCCCAATGGCAAACCAAGACCTATGGGCACAGGCTTGCTAAGGCACCCAGTCAATTCCCCCAAGCATGGTCATGTAGGATAATGTAAGATCCGAGCAGTTGTTAGAGATAAAAGGAATTAGATGCATATATTTAAAGGTTTCAATGATCAAAAGTGACACATACCATGATACCTGGACCAATTACCTCATGGAGCAAGAACCTCTTCTGATACAGAATCAAGCCGATGGTGATGGATGTTGTTGTTGCTGACAAGACAAAGCTGATGGAAGAAGAAAAGGATGGGCCCTTCAGGGCCATGCTCAGGTCAATCCTGCTCTCGGTACTCCATGTATAGGACCTGTGGGCCTCGAGACATGATCTCCTAGTTATCCCTAAAAAGCGGGGATAACAAGCTTGAACCTCTTCCGTCTAGGCTTACTCCTAGGGAAGCCAAGGGGGGTAGACCCTAGCTTCTAGATTAGATTTGGAGTTTAAGTTCTAGGATTTGTTTTTAATTAGTTAAGGTTTAGGGGGACTCTAACCTATGATGCAAAGGGTTCTATATCAAGCAAGCATTTCCTTAGGTCAACTAAGACTAGTGCCTAAGGTTGGGCAAGGGGTCAACTAATAATTAAAGAATGTTTCATTACAATATGATTACAAACATTACAAAAGAATATTTACTCTTCAAAAATGTTAGATACAAGTTCTTACAATAAAGAATGCTAGATACACAGTAATACAATACAACAAGCTAACCACGTTTGTTTAAATGTGCAGGATATTAAAGAAGATCAAGGCATGAGCATCATCAACACATTAAGCCTAAGCATGCCCCAATAGCACTTACTCTATTGGACTGCTCCTCAATGGCAACATCAACACTTGAAGATTCACAAGGACACTTAGAAGATTTGAAAGACTTAAACACAAGTGTTCCACAACGATTAAGACACTTAGTTGATTAACCACAAAGCATTACTTGTGTTATGAGATTGAAAGATTAAGTTGCAAGTATTAAACCTTAAGATATATCAATTTTACCCAAGATGTTAATTGCTTAGTGAGTTAAGGGTTTTAAGATTTGAAGAATTTTTAATTACCCTAGCTAAGTGTTTAACCAAAAACCTCCTCCCCCGATTGCCAAATGGTTGCCGGATGCTCAAGAAGTGAGGCAACGAGGCCTACCTTAGCTTCACAGGTCAACCCTAAGGACCGAGTACTTCCCGAAAAGGACGCCACGCGTCGTGAGACCGTCCCCAACCTAGCACCTTCCGTGGCCCTCCTCAATCCCCGTTTTAGATGGTGAAGATGGTGGTTTAAGGTACCCTATTAAGTTGGTATATCAATTGGTTAGACTTTTAGGTATATTAGAGAGTGTTTTAGTGACTTTTAGTTGCCTTAAATTGGTGATTTTATGCCAAAACCGAAACTTTTTGCAACTTATAAAGATGTGTTAAAAAGCATGAAAATGAAGCACATTAACACATATGAAGCATGTAAAAGCAAGATTAATAACAATTTAGTTCATCACCATTTATTAAACCATTAACATGAAAAGTTTGTTATGAAAAAATGCTAATGAACAAGGGCAAGAACAACTTGCCAAAGAAAGAATGAAACTCAAGCTTATTACCACTTATCTTATGTTTGTTAAAGCATTAAAAGAGAAAGCATTAAGTGTGAAAGAGGAAGCTTGAATATTTAGATGTGTGCCCACACTATCAAGATATCCAACAACACATTAGCTCAAGTGATGGCAAGTGGCCTTAAAGATGAAACAACATTAAAGATAAAACCACTTACTATACCATTAAAGCATTAACCATTTAGTGTGTTGGATTAGAGCATGTAAACAAGATAGATCTTAAGATGGCTTAAAACATGCAAGTGGGTTTTGCCCCAAGGACTTAGATTAAAGATTGATGTGTGAAAGAGATCTAGATCTAGATGATTTTAATCATTAAAGCATGAAAAGATCATTAACACATCTTTACCTAGTCTTACGATTTTGGGGGTTTCTCTCTAAGTGTGTAGGCAATTATTAAAATTAGGAATAACTTGGAAAGAGAGAGAAAGACAACAACCAAACCACTCAATGGCACAAGGTGGAGGCAAGCCTACCTTTATTGTGCCAAAGGGGTTGCGAGGAAAGCAAGCAACAAAAACTATCAACAAGATGCTCACTAACCCCACGTCTTAGTTTACGGAGAGGACTTGGAAAATGGAAAACTTGAAATTTAAACTAACCCCAAGCTCACACATGGGAGGTAGGCCGTACCAATTTTCCTCACAAGCTATGAGCTAGCAAGACTAACTAAAAAGTGAAGAAATTGTGCACAAAGGGCTAGAAAATTGAAGAGGAAGATTGAGATTTGTTACCCACTTAAAGAGAGGGGTCTTGGAGTGATGTGTGGATGATTTTGGGTAGCATAACCCCCTCAACCTGTTAAGAACCTGCAAAAACCAACAAGCTATGCTTTCTGGAAAAGCTACACACAACCAATAAAATGAAGAAAAAATTATGTTTTTTGGGCAGAAATTTTTCTCATAAAAAACTTATGATAAAAGTGGATTGAAATGATCAATCTATGATGTTAAGCTAGCTGAAATATTATATGGAGTGAACAGCAAGAAAAGAGTGAGTAAAGAATGAGAAAGAAGGAGTTTGAGTGTGCTTTGAGGGAGGACTCTTCATTGAGGCAATCCCAACAAAACCCTAGAAGCCAAACCCACAAAACTTGACAAGATAATATGCATACAAGAAGATAATATGGTTGAATATGCTAACAAAATGAAATACTTGCACTCTATTAGCAAACCCACATATATAGATTAACAAGAATACTCGTTGTTAGATCTACCCAAGTAAAACACTTTACCCAAGAATCTACTCTATGCAACCATGATGCCAAATTCACAATATTACCTCATGTGTAAGCAAGAACAAGAATACTTGTTGCTCTTCCAATATCCTCCAAAATTTCTCTTTATTACTCAACAATAGATCTTGGAGAAATACTTGCTCCAAAACCCTAAAGAGCCAAAGAATGGATGAAAGATGGACAAGAAAGAGAGAGAGAGAGTGGTGAAAATCAAGTAGCATAACAATAGCTCAAGATATGGTGAAGAAGAAGTGGGGAGAGGAATCTATTTATACTTGGAGAAGCAAACTCACCCCTCTTGGATCAATGCCAAGTGTCCACCACCAAGCACAAGCTAGAATCCCAAGGAGGGGGGTGCACCATCTAGGGTTTGAGACTTGGATTGATGAGGTGGATTAGTTGGGAGGAGTGGGGATCATGGAAAGTGAGACGTGGGAGGCTAGGAAAGGCGCCTAGGTGGAATGGAGGGCCCACAACCCTTCAAAAATCAATTTGCCACGTTTTTCTCTTGAGGGGGGGTGTAACTTTCCCTAGGGGGGCGCAAGGGTTTGAGTGAGGTGAGTGGGTGAGGGGTGTAAAAAGGTTAAAACAAGTTGGGATGGGTAGGCTTAGGTTAGGAAACACATCTTCTCCCTTTTTCCATCTTTACATCCACTTCCTAGATCAAAATTACAAAAATTACATTTTTGCTATGTCATGACCTAGCAATTAAAATTGTTGTTTTTTACTGACTGGGACTCCTGGTGGACAAACACATAGCGAAAATTGTCCGACTGAGTTGAAACTTGGTCCAAGGGTGTAGGGGGTCTCATTCCATTTCTTTTGAGCACAAATACCCCTATCAAAAGTCTAAGGACCTAGTTTTTACAATTTTTGCTCAAAAATAATTAATTAAATAAATAATTAAACCTCCAAACTTAGGGAAATTTAATTAAAAATTAATTAATTAAAAAACACTAATCTAGACTCGACGGAATTCTACGAAAATTTTTAAGATGTCATACATGGTCATTTACATCATCCCTAAACAATAGTTACCAGAGGATAAGCCCATTAGAACGCCCTTCACCACTTTTGAGGTGTGAGGGAAAAACTCAAGGGAAATCAATAAGGTTGAAAAGCTCAATTGATAACCTGAAGATAAAAAACCCTCGGTGAAAGGAACTCTCCCAATGAACCCATCCGAAGGTAACTGACCTAACTATGACCAATGCAGACCTATTACATTATTAACCAATGCAGGGGTGCGGAAATTTCATTTACAAAAAGAAGTGTTGGGGCCAAAAATGCCCTATAGAACCAAATGATCTTCGACAAATGAGCATATGATGATGCATCTCTTCATGGCACATGGAGTTGACCCCCTAGTTGGAGAGGCGGTCAACATCTAGCTCCACATGGGGACGTGTGTTCGATCTTCTCACATGAGACGAAGAGCATACGAGAATCCAGCACCTACAAAACAGAGTGCTCACCAATAATCAACATAAGAATACATGTATACATAATGAAATAGACAAATGTTATAAACAACATCTACATAATGAAATAACTAAAGTACAACATCTATAATTATACAAAATGAAATCTATGATACAGAAAAAATTTCTAAGTACATATCAACATAATTATACAAAAATGAAATAAGGAGAAGGGTTAGAGATACGTTACAGCCATCCATGCAATGAATGAAATGACACCACAAGTGTCTGAAACATCCTTGTCCAGGATGACTCACAGAAGACCCCTTCCCAAGTTTTATCAACTTGGAATTTTTTGTGAGAAAAAACCAGCCAAGAATCATGCTCCTTCCTCTATTCAACCAAACGTGGGAGTTTGACAAGCCATGTAAAATTTTAATACTTTGTTGCATATGACTGTCAAGGTGGAAAGCCACCCAATACTCATAATGATATGAAACTGATAAACTGAAGTAGCCTTCCATTTCCTCATAATGCTGCATTAATTTATCTTCTAGTTGAGAGGTTGAAAAGGAACATATCAAAGGAACCATAGCATTGCTTTCATCAATGTTGTCAAAGTTCTCATCTAAAGAGATTGGTTTCTCGGGAGGAGGGTGGGGACTTGAATTATCTAGATATTCAACAATTTCAAACTCAAAATCCTTTACTGCCTCAAAATAAGTGACTGACTCATCCATGGATTCATCCGGAATTTCTCCAAAAACGTCCTTATCTTTTTCACTGTGAAGCTCAAGTTCTATAGGGTCCGGATACTCAATGCAAGTCTCGTCCTCCGCAAGGCGAGCCTCCATGATTTTTAATTGATCTTCCATGGCCTTAAATTGTCTGGTATGGGCCAATTGTATGGACTCAAGCTGTTTAGTATGGGCATACTGCATGTTCATAATTATTTCTTTAAGCTCCTCAATGGGATCTGGTGGAGAATCAACCTCTATGTCTGAATTAGTTGTTTTAATAGCTAGAAGATTCTTCCTCCTCCATTTTTCCATAAAATCATCAACCAATTCAATGTAAATTTCATCCTGATCATCCCCAAATCTTTCCAAAAAGCCATGCAGAAAATCTCGTATGGTCTTGATCGAATTATCTTCATGAAGAAGAAACCAATCACAAGCAAATCCTTGGCCCTCCAAAAGAGTCCAAGAAAACAATCTCATAAGAGCATCTTCATAGATAGGTGGATCATGCCAACCATCAATTAATTGCCAAAAGGCCTCGACATGAACACAAGCATCACCACCCTCATGAAATTCAAGCACATTGTCAACAACATCTTCAGGTATATCATTAGGATAACCAACTATTTCTGAAAAATCAAAAGGCTTCATGAGTTCACTCATTGAAAAAAAATCTGGGACCCAAAATTACCAAGGATCCAACAAGAAGGAAACATGCTAGCTTCATCCAAAACCTTTCCAAGTTCAAAGATGAAGCAAACAAGTCGTGAGTTCCTTCTTGAAGAACACTTTGTCAAATTATTTTAAAGTGGAGTCGCCAGATGACCAAGTTGATCAAACAGACAAGGGCATCAAACAAAGCAAAAACAAGAAGGAAAACAAAGGTTATATTATTAAGTTTGGAACAAGAATTGGATATTAGTGAGTGCTTCTTCTCCAAGACTTTCAAGCAGCCCACAAGGATTGCTCCTTGTAGTATACTTGACAGATTTGTTCAATGGAGTCACCACTTGGAAAGGAATCACACAAATCTAACCAATGCAAGCTCAAAGAATTTTAGGGACTAAAAATTTTATTGTTTAGTTCTTAAAAAATTCAGTCGAGTCGTTTTGACCAAGGACAAATGACTAATCCCCGGCAACGGCGCCAAAGATGTTGCCGTCCTTATACACACTTGCAAACGTGAGCCAAGTCCTACTCACTTAGTGTGTCATTGGAGGCACAATGCCTAGGTTCAAAGCCCACGCTGTCACTTTGGCTTGAACCTCTTCCGTCGAGGCTTACTCCTAGGGACACCAAGGTGGGTAGACCCTAGTTTCTAGATAAGATTTAGAGTTTAAGTTCTAAGAGTTGTTTTTAATTAGTTAAGGTTTAGGGGGACTCTAACCTATGATGCAAAGGCAGCAATGCAAGATGCAAAGGTTTCTATGTCAAGAAAGTCTTTCCCTAGGTCAACTAAGACTAGTGCCTAAGGTTGGGTAAGGGGTCAACTAATAATTAAAGGATGTTTCGTTACAATATGATTACAAAGATTACAAAAGAATATTTACTCTTCAAAAATGTTAGATACAAGTTCTTACAATAAAGAATGCTAGATACACAGTAATACAATACAACAAGATAACCACGTTTGTTTAAATGTGCAGGATAGTAAAGAAGATCAAGGCATGAGCATCATCAACACATTAAGCCTAAGCATGCCTCAATAGCACTTACTCTATTGGACTACTCCTCAATGGAAACATCAACACTTGAAGATTCACAAAGACACTTAGAAGATTTGAAAGACTTAAACACAAGTGTTCCACAACGATTAAGACACTTAGTTGATTAACCACAAAGCATTACTTGTGTTATGAGAATGAAAGATTAAGTTGCAAATATTAAACCTTAAGATATATCAATTTTACCCAAGATGTTAATTGCTTAGTGAGTTAAGGGTTTTAAGATTTGAAGAATTTTTAATTACCCTAGCTAAGTGTTTAACCAAAAACCTCCTCCCCCGATAGCCAAATGGCTGCTGGATGTTCAAGAAGTGAGGCAACGAGGCCTACCCTAGCTTCACAGGTCAACCCTAAGGGCCGAGTACTTCCCAGAAAGGACGCCACACACTGTGAGACCGTCCCCGGCCTAGCACCTTTCGTCGCCCTCCTCAATCCCCGTTTTAGATGGTGAAGATGGTGGTTTAAGGTACCCTATTAAGTCTATTAAGTTGGTATATCAATTGATTAGACTTTTAGGTATATTAGAGAGTGTTTTAGTGACTTTTAGTTGCTTTAAATTGGTGATTTTATGCCAAAACCGAAACTTTTTGCAGCTTATAAAGATGTGTTAAAAAGCATGAAACTGAAGCACATTAACACATATGAAGCATGTAAAAGCAAGCTGAATAACGATTTATTAAACCATTAACATGAAAAGCTTGTTATAAAAAAATGCTAATGAACAAGGGCAAGAACAACTTGCCAAAGAAAGAATGAAACTCAAGCTTATTACCACTTATCTTATGTTTGTTAAAGCACTAAAAGAGAAAGCATTAAGTGTGAAAGAGGAAGCTTGAATATTTAGATGTGTGCCCACACTATCAAGATATCCAACAACACATTAGCTCAAGTGATGGCAAGTGGCCTTAAAGATGAAACAACATTAAAGAAAAAACCACTTACTATACCATTAAAGCATTAACCATTTAATGTGTTGGATTAGAGCATGTAAACAAGATAGATCTTAAGTTGGCTTAAAACATGCAAGTGGGTTTTGCCCCAAGGGCTTAGAATAAAGATTGATGTGTGAAAAAGATCTAGATCTAGATGATTTTAACCATTAAAGCATGAAAAGATCATTAACACATCTTTACCCTAGCCTTACGATTTTGGGGGTTTCTCTCCCAATGTGTAGGCAATTATTAAAATTAGGAATAACTTTGAAAGAGAGAGAAAGACAACAACCAAACCACTCAATGGCACAAGGTGGAGGCAAGCCTACCTTTATTGTGCCAAAGGGGTTGAGAGGAAAGCAAGCAACAAAAACTATCAAAAAGATGCTCACTAACCCCACGTCTTAGTTTAGGGAGAGGACTTGGAAAATGGAAAAACTTGAAATTTAAACTAACCCTAAGCTCACACGTGTGGGAGGTAGGCCGTACCAATTTTACTCCCAAGCTATGAGCTAGCAAGACTAACTAAAAAGTGAAGAAATTATGCACAAAGAGCTAGAAAATTGAAGAGGAAGGTTGAGATTTGTTACCCACTTGAAGAGAGGGGTCTTGGAGTGTTGTGTGGATGATTTTGGGTAGCATAACCCCCTCAACCTGTTAAGAACCTGCAAAAACCAGCAAGCTATGCTTGCTGGAAAAGCTACACACAACCAATAAAATGAAGAAAAATTTATGTTTTTAGGGCAGAAATTTTTCTCATTAAAAACTTATGATAAAAGTGGATTGAAATAACCAATCTATGATGTTAAACTAGCTGAAATATTATATGAAATGAACAGAAAGAAAAGAGTGAGTAAAGAATGAGAAAGAAGGAGTTTGAGTGTGCTTTGAAGGAGGACTCTTCCTTGAGGCAATCCCAACAAAACCCTAGAAGCCAAACCTGCAAAACTTGAGAAGATTATATGCATACAAGAAGATAATATGGTTGAATATGCTAACAAAATGAAATACTTGCACCCTATTAGCAAACCCACATATATAGATTAACAAGAATACTCGTTGTTAGATCTACCCAAGTAAAACACTTTACCCAAGAATCTACTCTATGCAACCATGATGTCAAATTCACAATATTACCTCATCTGTAAGCAAGAACAAGAATACTTGTTACTCTTCCAATATCCTCCAAAGTTTCTCTTTATTACTCAACAATAGATCTTGGAGAAATACTTGCTCCAAAACCCTAAAGAGCCAAAGAATGGATGAAAGATGGACAAGAAAGAGAGAGAGAGTGGTGAAAATCAAGTAGCATAACAATAGCTCAAGATATGGTGAGGAAGAAGTGAGGAGAGGGATTTATTTATACTTGGAGAGGCAAACTCACCCCTCTTGGATCAATGCCAAGTGTCCACCACCAAGCACAAGCTAGAATCCCAAGGAGGGGGGCGCACCATCTAGGGTCTGAGACTTGGATTGATGAGGTGGATTAGTTGGGAGGGGTGGGGATCATAAAAAGTGAGACGTGGGAGGCTATGAAAGGCGCCTAGGTGGAATGGAGGGCCCACAACCCTTCAAAAATCAAGTTGCCACGTTTTTCTCTTGAGGGGGGGCATAACTTTCCCTAGGGGGGGCGCAAGGGTTTGAGTGAGGTGAGTGGGTGAAGGGTGTAAAAAGGTTAAACAAGTTGGGATGGGTAGGTTTAGGTTAGGAAACACATCTTCTCCCTTTTTCCATCTTTACATCCACTTCCTAGCTCAAAATTACAAAAATTACATTTTTGCTATGTCATGACCTAGCAATTAAAATTGTTGTTTTTGACTGATTGGGACTCCTTGTAGACAAACACATAGCAAAAGTTGTCTGATTGAGCTTAAACTTGGTCCAAGGGTGTAGGGGGTCTCATTCCATTTCTTTTGAGCACAAATACCCCTATCAAAAGTCCAAGGACCTAGATTTTACAATTTTTGCTCAAAAAAAATTAATTAATTAAATAATTAAACCTCCAAACTTAGAGAAATTTAATTAAAAATTAATTAATAAAAAAAAACTAATTTAGACTCGACGAAATTCTGCGAAACTTTCTAAGATGTCATACATGGTCATTTACATCGTCCCTAAACAATAGTTACCAGAGGATAAGCCCATTAGAACGCCCTTCACCACTTTGGAGGAATTATTGCAGGTGTGAGGGAAAAACTCAAGGGAAATCAATAAGGCTGAAAAGCCCAATTGATAACCTGAGGATAAAAAACCCTCGGTGAAAGGAACTCTCCCAATGAACCCATCCCAAGGTAACTGACCTAACTATGACCAATGCAGACCTATTACATTATTAACCCACACAGGGGTGCGGAAATTCCATTTACAAAAAGAAGTGCTAGGGCCAAAAATGCCCTATAGAACCAAATGATCTTCGACAAATGAGCATCTAATGATGCATCTCTTCATGGCACAGGGAGTAGACCCCCTAGTTGGAGAGGCGGTCAACAGACCTTATAGAATGCTCTTAGAAACTACACTACGTGGCTAGCCCCACACGTTTAAGTAATGGAGGCTGACGTGGCATCCACTCGCACCATGGTGATCAATACAATAAGTCAACTTGCAGGAGGCATAACTTTCTCATACGAACTTCGATTGAGGCAATTCTTGCACCGTTGGAAAGGTATCGATGTGTAGAATATAGATAACGGCTCCATAGTAAGGTTTGGACCATAAAAAGTGTTGTTTGATGCCTCATAATGGCTCTAGAAGAATTAAGATAGTTTTTTGGACCCAAATTTCCAAATTTGGACCAGTTGCTAAAATGGCTCTACAAGTTGATTCCTCCATTTTTTTCACCCATAAAGCATTGAGATAGATGACAAATAATATAATGAATCAATCTGGATCATACCTCTCCCCATTTAGGGAGGATTTTGGTCCCCAAAATCTTTACTAAATGAGATGGGGAAATTTTTCCTCTATCTTCTCCCTGGAGTACCATTTTCCTTTCCTTGGAAGTTGTCCTTTCAACCCAATCTGCGAAAGTTCACGCTGCCCCTGTCTTGTAGTTTTTGACCTCTTCTGCAAAACTGTGTTCTCTGCCAACTTTGCCTAAGCATTTGGTGTTAAGTCCTCTATGGAAGGTAGGACCTGCTCCTCCTCCTAATCCAACATGGAAGGCTCATAGAGTTTGAGATTCTCCACATTCACTATTGAGTAAATGTGCATGTATGGGAGTAGACTAAGCCTGTAGGCATTATCTCCCACCTTTTCCAATACTTCAAAAGGACCATACTACAGAGCCTTGATATTCTTACCAAGACCCTGTAGTCTTTCCTTATTCAGTTGTAACCATACTTTGTCTCCCACTCTAAATGTTCTCTCTATTATGCGTTGGTCATGTCTAGCCTTGTACTTTTCATGTGACTTCTTTAGTGTGTTTTGTACTTGCAAATGGATTTGCTTGATCTTCTCAACAAAAAATTTTTGCTTTTAATGCATCTCTTATCAGGTCCTCTCTCACTCCTCCTTGTTGTCCATATCCAACATCTAAGGGTGAAGGTGGCAAATATCCAAAACAAGTTTCAAAAGGTGACTTACCAGTAGAAGTATGGATTGCTCGTTTATAAGAGTGTTGGATATAGATCAAATTTTTATCCCAGGTCTTTGGATGCTTCTGATTGTAACCCCTCAAAAGACGCACCAAAGTCGTGTTGACTACTTATGTCTATCCATCTATCTCTGGAAGGAATGTTGTAGACCTCTTGAGTTTAGTGTCCATCTTCTCCCACAATGTAGTCTAGAAGGAACTGAGAAATTTAATGTCCCTGTCTGAGATGATGCTTCTTGGTATCCCTAGGTGCACCCAGACCTGTTCAAAGAACAAGTTTGTTGCTTCATGTCCCTTCATGGTCTTTTTACAAGGCATGAGAATGCACCTAAGTTGCACGAAACGTGGAAACGTTTCCAAGTTTCCAAAACCGGGACGGTACGAAAGAGGCCCCCAAAAAATGGAAACGTCGGGGGAAACGCCATATATAAAAAAAATTAAAATATATATATATATATATATATATATATGTATACATATTTTTTTTAAAATAAGACATTATATTGCAAGAAAAGCATAATGATGCAAAAAAAAAGCAATAAAAAAATACAATAATGATGCAAGAAAAACATAGAAAATGCAAAAAAAGTATATATTTGACTATTTGGGGGCCCCATGGCCCCCCTTTTTTTTCTTATTTCGCCTCAAAGACGCCCGAAACGCTGGCCGTACGGGCCGGTACGGCCAGGAAACGTCGCCGGCCATACCGTACGACATCTCCAAATCGGGAAACGTCGTACGGTACGGCCAGGGGCATTTCCTGGCCGTACCATACCGGTTTCCGAGTTTGTACCGGTTTCCTGCCCGAAACAAAGGGGGGGGGCATTTCCTGCAACTTAGGAATGCACATTTTGTTGAACCTATCAACTACAACAAATAGATAGTCGTGTCCCTTCTCAGTTGTTAGTAAACCTCCCACAAAATCCATAGAAATACTTTCCCAAGGTCGAGTGGGTATAGGTAAGGGATGGTATAGACCTTGTTTCCTGTTATTGGGCTTGCTGGTACAACAAAGTATACTCCTCTAATATACCGTGCTACATATTCTTGCATTTTGGGCCAGTACACATACCTCTGTAAGTTGGCAACTGTCTTCCCAACACCAAAATTTCCTGCAACCTTGGAGGTGTGAACCTCTCTGATGAGCTGCAATCGTTCACCTTAGGGACACAAAGCTTGTCGAGCTTGTAGAGTAAACCATTATGGAAATGATAGTCAGCCTTGTTGTCACCTTCTTCTATATGAATTTGGCATGTAGTTGTTGAAACACCTCCTTGAAGTCCTCATCTTCTATGTGTTGAAATAACGTAACTGCAAAAAGTATTCTTATTATTATTGATATTTTATTCATAGGATCAATCCCCATTGTGGATTGATCATGTCGGTTATTGTAATAGGACCAAATCCCCTTTTGCGGATTGGTCAACAGACAATTATAATAGGCAGAATAAGAAGTTGGCCCTAGCAGTTAATTAAGAGACCCAGAAATATAATAAAGGTGGGTTTACCCACCCAGATTGAGAAGTCGGCCCTGCCAGTGAAGAGACACTTCACACGTGCCAGAACTTGTATAGATACAGGAGGCTAGCGCCTCATTTGAACAAAAAAACTCACTTGCTCAATTTGAGAGACAAGTTATGATCTGTTATCGACAAAGGAGAGAGAGAGTGGCGCATATCTTGGGAGAGGACTTTTTGTTTTAGCATAAGATCTCTTGGCATTGTATTGGCTATTTATATTAAGGAAGTTTTGTTGGGTTTTCTTCCCCTAGAGGGTTTCCCAAGATAAATGTTGTGTCTCTTGTGAATGTGTATTTCTCGGTGATCTTGTTCTTATGTTGCTATTATCTATTGAAATGCAAAGAACTATAATAATGGCATAAACATTAACATGGTATCAGAGCCAACCTGAAGGAAGCATATTTCGCAAGAGAAAAACGTCACTGTTGCAGTACCTGCAAATT
>SNQJ01S0238960.1:0-13642 GCA_010110895.2 Picea sitchensis
ATTTTGAAACTTGGTGTGTTCTCCTTTATCCTCATGTGATTTATCCCACTTGAGAACCAAATATCCTACGTCAAAGTTTCTATCTGAAGTTGAACTTGCATCAAACCAGTGTTTAACAATTTGTTGGTGCTGGTCCAATTTCTTTTTTTCTTATGTCCTAATTTCTTCTAGCTTAAGTAAATTATTTATTCGATTCTCTAAAGGGGGGCATTCTTCTTCTTAAACTTTCTGAGATAACTGAAGTGATGGGAGAAAGACGTGGGGATGAAGGATATATTCTCTTCTATATATGAGGAAGAAAGGACAATTACCGATGGATTCTTTTGGGGTGACCCTGTCAGCCCATAGTGTGTTATATAATGCATTGTGCCATTTTTTGTGATTACCTGACACTATTCTTTTAAGTATTTTAATAAGAATTTTGTTTGTTGACTTGGCCAAGACATTTCCTTGAGGATAATAACTAGCAGATTATTTTAGCTTAATTCCCTTTTCTAGAGCATAAACATTCATGTCGAAGGAAGAAAAATAAGAAGCATTATTGAAAACTAAACATTCAGGTATTCTGAAATGTGTGATAATATGAGAATTCAAGAATGAAATTACCTTATTAGTGTTTACTACCCGTAACGGTAAAGCTTCATGCCATATTGTAAAATAATTTGTTGCCGTGAGAATGTATTTCTGTTGCTGTGAAGAAGGTGGGTTAATTGGTCCTATGATATCCAGGCCCCATTGTTGAAATGGTGTACCTACTGTAACGGACTACAAGAGAAATGCATCCTTCTTGACCCGTCCTGTAGCTTTTTGAAAAATTATACATTTGTGAGACATAGCATGAGCATCCTTAAATAATGTGGGCCAATAGTAACCAACCCTAAGTATTGTTTGGGAAGTTGTGTCTCCACCAAAATGACCCCTAACACCACCGGAAGGTAACTCAGCTAGTACCTTTTCAGATTCTTCCTTTTCTAGGCAACTCAGAAATACACCATCAAAATTCTTCCAAAATAATACATCATTAATTAATTGAAAAGATGCATACCTGAGCCTTAGCGGTCTTCTGTTTTTGGGATCAAGATTTCAAGGAGTAGTTCCATGCAACAAATAAAACCTGATATCATTGTACCATGAATTAGGCACAATTTGTGTACAACAAATCTATGTTTCTTTATGCAATTTTTTAGCTGGTGTTGCTAGTTCATTATCTGTCATTTCAACCGATTCATCCATTAATTTACAAAGGCCTTGGCCTCTAACAATTTATGTTGGTACGATTTCAAGATCGTACTCTTGAAGGGAGGTCATCCAATTTTGCATTTTCTCCCCAAGTTCCTTATGAACTAACAAATTTCTTACTGCAGGGTAAGGGACAATGACTTTTATCCTGGATTCCAACAGCTAAGGTCTAAAATGTTTAACTGCCTTAAAGACAGCGTAGTCTTGTTGATCAACTGAAAGATAATTTAATTCTTCTCCTTTAAAGGAAAAACTCATAAATGAAATGGGGATTTCATTATTTTCAACGTTTTTCTGAGTAATCACAACATCATATGATTAGTCTGATGCAAAAGTATAAAGCACAAAGTCTTTGGATAAATCAGGACACATTAAGGAGGAGATTTTGGTTATAGATTTTCTAATATAATTAAAATCCAGGTTCTATTGTGGTCCCCATTTAAAAGGAACATCCTTCTTAATCATGTTTTGCAGAGGCCTAACCATCTCAGAAAAACTTGGAACAAAGCATCTGCCGAAATTTATTTTACCCAAAAAAGATAACATTGCCTTTTTGGAAGTTGGTGGAGGAACATTGGAAATATCTTGAGTTCGTTTGATTATCATTCCATCCTTTGAAACTATAAATCCAGGTAATCTCCCCTTCTCTACTGCAAAAAGTGATTTCTTGGGATTCAGTGAATTACCGAACTTACGACAACGCTATAGCACAGCCCTAAGATGTGACAAGTGATATTTTTTATTCTTTGAAAAGGTAGTGACATCATCTAGATAGACAAAAATTGACTGGTTGATAAGGCCACGAAAAGCAATATCCATTTCCCTTTGGAAAGTGGCTCTGACATTAATCAATCCGAAAGGCATTTTTCAATAGGCATAGGTGCTCCATGGGGTGCGGAATGTGGTTTTTAACTAATCTGATGGAGACATAAGGACCTAGTTGTACCATGAGAAACCATATAATAAGGATAGCCTTTCAGAACCAGATGCCTATTGCAAAATTTGTTCCATTGGAGGAACATGATAATTGTCTTTATCAGAGGCTCGGTTTAAGTTATGAAAATCGACACAGAGTCGAATTTCTCCATTCTTCTTTCTTACCGGGACCAATTTGGATACCCATTGGGTATGTCGAACTGGAAAAATGATCTTGGTGGTTAATAATTTATTTAGTTCCCTTTTTACTATGGGTTCTAATTTAGGATGCATTTTCCTAAGTTTTCGCTGAAATTGTTGGGTTTGGGGATTCATAGGGATTACATGTTGTATTATGTTTGGATCAAAGGTTTTCAAATCATTGTATGTCCAAGCGAATACATCTTTAAATTATTTAAACAATTTTATGAATACAGATATTTCTTGTTGAGATCACCCTTTTCCCAAATTAATATCCCGAGGATTATCTTGCATTCCTAAGTTTACAGTCTCATAAAGTAACAAGGAACTGTTTTTTTTACAATTAACCACTCCCATAAACTTGTCATGTAAATCATAAAACTTTTCTAATCTAATGAAAAACTTAGGGATATAATTTACCATATCAGATGATGTTTCAGTAGAACGAGGGTCGGATATTACCAAAAAATCACAAAGATTTTCATTGTGAATATTTTCATCAATTACAACATCTTGGAAAATGTCCTCCATATGCAGAAAATTTATGATTTGTTCGTCATCGTCGAACACTCACCAATTGGTAATATTGTAGGGGATCAATGGCTTGAACATCAATTCAACATAAAATACATTAGGATAAAATCCCTCAGCAGGTAATAATTTTGATGCAACATTAGCCAATAAATTTTCTTCAAAATTACTAGATCTAGGAATCAAACTTATGTTAAAAGAGAGAAAATTATGGATTAAGTTCCATACCTCGGTTTGGTAGTTTTTGAGATGAGGTGATAAAAAATGAATAACATTTTTTACCTGTTTAACCACAATTTCAGAATCACCAAATACCATCAAGCTTTTCACCTCAAGGTCTACGACCTTCTTGAGTCCCTACAGGAGTTCTTCATATTCTGTCGTGTTGTTTGTACACTCAAATTATAATCTACAGGAACTGAATTTATTATTACCTTTGGGGTCAATCAAAACACAACCAACACTAGCTCCTTCACGATATTTAGACCATCAAAGTATAGAGACCAGATTTCATCATTTTCACAATCGTCAACAATGTTTTCATCATTTTTCAAAGTTGTCGCCTGAGTATGGGATGATATTTCAGATTGTTGATTCGGGTTTGTAATAATGGATATTTCAGTCACGCAATTCCCAAATAAAGTGTTCATACCTTGAGCTTCAAATGTATTTACATCGGCAGTAAAAGGCTCATTCAAGTCATTTAGATATGTAACAGTGTACTTCAAATAATGTTCCCTATTAATTATGAGCTTGTTAGGCTGACCATTTTTTGGTAACCACAGATGAGACCAATCTGTAGAAAAATAACCGTGCAATTTTTCAGACCAATATCTTCTCAATAACATGCCATAAACCTCTGTAATATCAACGACAAATGTGTCAATTACCTGGTGCACTTTTGGGTTAGATGATAATCTAATCAATACATCTTTAAGTTCACCAACAACTGTGACATTGGTTCTATCTAGCTGAATAATTTTCAAATCGGAATGTTTTAATTCAACATTTATCTTTTGACAAACAAACAAAGGAATTACATTCGTTGAGGCCCCATAATCTACCATACAATTATGCACATTTTTGTTGAAGATTTTGAAAGTTAACATAAATGGTGGCACATTTTTTCGTGGTGTTGGAGAAGAGGTTTGTTGATTTTTTTCTAAAGTTATTTTATCTAAATTCCCTACACTTGTATCTAGTGTGTCTTTTTTATTATGATCTTTAGGTGGTATTTTGTTCACGACATTTTTTGTTTAGTTTATGTCATTTTCTACTGATTTTTTATTTAGAGGATCATTCTTTTTACTATTATCAGCTATACTTTGCAGCATTTTCTATAGGATGAGAGGGAATTTGAGCAGTTCAAAAATCGATATATTTGACCTTAGTTTTTTAAGATCTTCAACAAGATCATATTCTAAATATAGGGAAACGATATTTCATGATGTTTCAGTCTATTTTGGCTATCTTGATACCGTAATCTTACTTGCCTCATGTGAATATGTGTTTTTCACTTTACTACGAGTGTTATACGAGTGTCGGTTTTTATGGACAGTTTCAAAATTAGCTTGGAAAATACTGTTGGAAAGATGTCCGAAAACTGGGGGAGATGAGTCCTCCTCATTAGGTGTTTCTTCTTCACCTGCATCATTTTGGTTTTTAGGAGGGCCAGAAGAAGAACTATCATTTTCATCTAATATTGCTTGTAAATCATACTGTAAGCCTTCAAAATTTAGACCTTCTGTAGTCATATTTGGTCTGTTTGGAGGAAGAGGTCTCCTAAAAGGTGGTATACAATTCCCTTTACTTGAAGATCCTTCTTCTGCATATCTCTTCAAGTCTGTGACTTGATTAGATAACTTATGAAAGGCTTTTTGTAAACCTTCCAAGTCTAAGGTTTCTTGTTCTTTTTTATTTTGGGAAGGTATGGTAAGGATTTCTATTTTCTTTTTAGAATAGGAAGTTGATTCAAATTCCACATTTCTATTATCATTTAAGCTAAGCATATCCTTTTCAATGAGGATTGCCTCCTCAAAATATTCTATTAATCTGTTTTTCTTAGACCTCTTAACCCATATAGCTATGCTAGGAAGTAGTGCTTTAGCATAGTATGCAATAATCAAGTTTTCAGCATGCATCGATTAAGCGTAAGGAATCTCTGATTGAAATACTTGACTTTATCTTTTGGGTTCATTTTCATGTTAGACAATTCCATTACTAGAACTTTTGGAGATTTTTCATCCACGAAATTTCCTAGGAAAAAGGTCTCAAACATGTCCCAAGAAATAATAGTTTGGGGCTGTTGTGCAAAATACCACATGGAGACATTTCCTTAAAATGTGTAAGGATATAGCCTACACATGAAATCCTTGTGTTCGACGTTTAAAAGAATAACAACTAACATGAACTTTTTGATATGGTCCTCGAATGATTGCTTCGAATCGAGGTCAAACTTGGGAAACCACTTTTCGGGATGTTTGGGTAGAGGATGTTGAGGTCCGGGTACTGCCACAACATCTTGATCGATCCAAGGTCTAGCATGATTTTTCTTGCTAGCCATGGGAGTTGGTGTGGGTGAATTTCAAGATTGCCCAAATGAAGAACTGTCTTTGTCAGAGGATTATCCTCTTGAAGAGGGCGAAGAAGACCCAGGTGGGGAAGGAGGAAGACTAGATCCTCCAACACCTTGGATTAGTGCTTCAAAAGGATCATTAATAGTATCACGTAATGCGTGATTAGGAAGACCAGTGCCAAGAGTATCTTCTTGCTAATTTGAAAAAATCAAGGGGCTTATTTAACTGTTCACCAAATTGTCTAAGTTTGGACAATGCACCATGGGTTATTATTATTGATTGGTGAGAATTACGGATAATTTATTGTACATCAATCCCTCGAGGAATTAGTGTCACAAGTTTAGTGGGAATGTTAGGTCTAGCCTCTGACGTAGTGGTTGGATCAAGTATAACGGTAGGTTCTGAGTGACTACGCATCACAATAGGAGAATGATTATTTGGATGATTCTTATGACCTCCTCATGCCATTAATGAATTTTAGGCCCTCCTTATAGCACCACTTGTTGACAAGAATTTATGACACACCGTCAACGAGAAGGAAAGATCCGGTCCAAGGTTGCCTAGTTAACCCAAGCCATTTAAAGTAACCTACTCCGACGGGTTTTGTGGCTTCATTAGCCAATGAAAACAGTAAATTAAACTAATAAAGGCACAAACTATCTATCTATCCAATCTCACTAAGTACATTAACTAATAAACCTATCTATTAATATATAACTAGCATACAGTGTTAATATATACAATATCTATGTACATATACAAGGTTTGTGTAAAGCCTTGTGAAAATGAAAATTTTACTACTGAAACAGAGTTTGTGTAAGATATAAAGATAAGAAAACTATTCTAAAACTAAATAATCACAAAACAACAAAATGACTGAATAAGATCTATAATGATATAAATGAAATGAACAAAGCATTTAAAGTTGAATTGTTTAAGCGTTATTCATTCATAAAATAAATAAATCAACTCAAAAAAAAGTAACTAACTTGTTGTTGATCAACAATAAAGAAAAGCACTAACCTATTTGTCTTTCTGTATAATGCAAGCTCCAATAACATGTTTGCCAAGCATAAATCTATGGCAAGAAGCAAAGAATATTTTATGATATCACCTGAAGTAATTCAAGGAATTTTTTTATGTCTTGAAAGAAATCTATAAGAAACAGAAAGACGCATATTTTTCTCATGTGACTTTATATGATTCAAAATCTAGAGACGAAAGCAACTCCAATCTCCTGCAAATGATATAACAAATTATAAAATTCGACATAAAATCATAACATATTGTTTTATGTTTAATTAGCCATACAGATTATGATAACCAAGAATGGTGGACCATAAGAGATATAAGAAAAACATAAAATCATACAATGACGAATATACTAAAGCTAATTCATATCATATATGTTTTCATGCTCAGAAAAATATGAAAATAATATGACTATTGAATAATCACATCATACAATTTACTATCTGGATTAAAGCCAAAAGCACATTGTGTTTCATATCATTCCAAAAATAAGTCCATCTTTCAGGTCCCAAAAAAATACCATGTCTCCAGGAAAGTACTAGTATTTAAAATATGTCCATGATCTGTTTCTCATATCCTAAAATATAGAGACGAATCTTCCTTAATAAAGTTTTTTCCAAAAAATAACTTTAATCTAGGTATGCTATAACAACCATTCTAGTAATTTTGCAAAAATAGTTACATAATTCAAAATATTTTTGAATATATTTTTAAAGAAAATACTTGCAAATTTGAAGCATCTCCTAATGATTCACTTGTTCCAAAAACCCTTGCAATTCGCTCCTCCTCAAAATTGAGAGGATAAAATGAAATTTAATTTATAAAAAATCTAATAAACTAATTCTAGACAAGCTACAAAATCTATGATTCTGTAGCTAGTCTAATTAAACAAAAAAAACAAATTCTGTTATAACAAAGCAATCAAAACATTAACTCTAATAAATTGTTTACCCATTAAACATTGGAAAAAGAGGAATATGGTAATTTTGAGTTCATAACAACATTGATGTTGGATGCGTTTTTAATAATGATATCTCCTAGTTTCCTAGATCGTTTGCTAGCTCTGGGGAAGTTTGTTGCACACTGGCTCTCAAATCCGAGTTTTACCTTTCCAACACTATGTTTCGAGCCAGTACCTGGTTAATTTGAGCTTGAAAACATAGGATATCTTGATAGTACCTCCGAATCCAAGTGAAACACCCTTCAAAATACACCTATTCCAATATCGGTAGAGGACGCGTATCTGATCTCAAAGGCTTACCTTGTGCCATTGTCGTTTTCAAATCGTTTTGTATTCCTGTAAACCCTTCTTGTTCCCTTAAAAACAGAGGCAGGTTCGAAACAAAGTCGTACTGGGGAAAATCCACTCTAGTGGAATCAAAGATTGCATACTTGATACATATCGTATCTTCTATAAATACTATAGGAATGGGCTTATCACGATTTTGATATCGGTTCCTTGTCATCCTCGAAAGAAGCCTACCACTCCTTTTATTTTTGAAATCCAATTCATTAGCGTCCTGTGTAACTTGCTTCCCCTGTATTTTAATTTTATTTTTATCATCACTAATCTTGGTTTGTATAGGATTAGGGGCGATTGATGACCTATCCCTTAAAATACTCAGGATTTCTTCCAAAGGTTTCTTTGGAACGAAATCACATTTTTTGGAGGTGACTTCGGCTACTGGAAGAAACTCAATCAAAGTATTGGTAGGTAAGATAKAGTCTTTTGAGACTTGYATCMCAACTYAKAAATTTTGCAGAGAATGGGATGATACACTTGGACCGACAGGTTCATCATCACTCATAGGTAAGCCACAAATGGGATCATATGGAAAAGGAACAAACATATTCCTAACAAGAAAACTCTACCAATTATCTCATGTTTTCAACAATTGGGCATTAACCAGAATACGAATTAGACCATGATGGAACAAACGAGACTCAGGGTTAGGGTTTTGTCTTTGGTAAAACTTGGAATTTTTCTGAAGACTCTTAAGTAAATAAAAAGGCAAGTTCAACTAACCCCAGGAAAATCATCAATAATTATATATGAAACAAAAAACCAGCCCATAACACCCTTCGTAAGTCACAAATTGTTTGATTACCAACAATAAGCTATGCCAACAGGTTTTGAACAACTGTATAGGCGTACCTTTTACATTATAGCACAATATTTTGGAGACCATCAGTGAATGCCATGAGATTACTTCTATCTTCATATTCTTGAACCATCTCCCCCCTTCCTGTGATAGACGCATGGCCTCAACTATGGATTTCTCATCCACTTGCCATTGCATGTCGCCTACCTTAGCTTTGGATCCATCAAAAGTTTTGGCAAAGGCCTGTGCAACTTCTAGGTTGAAACCCTCAAAATACTGGATGAATTTTACCCAACCGAAATGGACCAGGTCATCTAAAACGTCTTCATGAGATAAAAAAATCTGTGAGCCATTCAGCTCCACTCTAACCACAACATCCATTAGCTTGCAAACAATGTACCAAAAGATGCAAAATGGAGGGGTCTGTGCTCGAGCCAACCCAAAACAAATGGTTGAGTTTGCATGGCTAATGGTGAACCAAAAACTAACGGCTCGGAGAGACGCTACCATGACTTCCACCTCAATCTTTGATTAAGCACCCATAACCAGATGACGAAAAACTCAAAAACCAGTTCGTTTCCTAAAACCTACTCTCTGGTCATGAAGGACCATCCTGAAGAGGAAATGAATGTGATCATTGATGGACATGACAAAGAGTTGATCGTTTTATAGCACATATGCTAGCCATGTCATACGTCTAAAAGATAGTGACAAAACAGTTCACTGCAACATTCAGATCATATGGTGAGGTAAAAATATATAACCAAAAATCGCGAAGGGTTAGAAATGAATCAAACTTTGAAAATTTATTTAATAATAAAATAAATCACCCACAATTTGGTTTTAACCTTAGGCTATGAAACGTTTATAAAATTTTAACATGGTTGCCTACTCACCATCGAAACGTAGCCTAAGTGCTTTGTGAATTTAGGTTTTCTAAAGGTCTGTTTGATTGTACAAGGTGAAAACCTTTAGAGTTCAGTCAATGTGCTTATAAAAAGATTTCAATTTCATGCTTTTCAGTCATGAAATTGAAATGGGTAAACGTGTTAGCTATTAATGAAATAAAATCAAAACAAACTGATCAACCAAGTAATCACCCAAAAAAAAGATCAATTACGTCGTATATACAAATTAGGCAACAGGTAAAGAATTTCTCTTTGCAATTTTTGTGTTTCAAAAATCAACGAAGCGAGATGATAATTTGGCTACCAACAAGTTTCTGGGGATATTTTCAGATCTACACAAGAATGAGGAAATGGTTCATGATAGTTCCATGTCGGATGACACGAGAGAAGTGATTCCATGTGGATGCTATGTGGCAAAGGGGGTTGCCATTGGCCAATGATGCCCCCTAAACTTCAGAAGGCCATAACTTTCGAACCAAGACTCGGTTTTAGACAAGGCTATAGTCATTGGAAAGCTCTTGAAGAGAAGAAGGCAATGATACCCTTATTAGAGGAAATCAAAGAAGATGTAATAAGGAGAAAAAATTATGCACCATCCCTTAAAAGGGTACTTAAGGGGTTGGGTGTGTGACACCAAAGTATCATTTTGTTGGATGTCTAGTGCCAAATACAATGGATGAACCTAAATTGCCTTATGATAAATGAAAATTCCACATGGAGAATAGTGGTTGCCACCATTTGTGAACAAATTCAACATCCAAAGAGATTAAAAAAACTACTAATGCATGCTAAGTGTAGTTTTAAAGATGCAAGAGAATATTTTTAAACATGCATTGATTGAAATCATGGAAGAGAATGTATGCATTAATTTTTAAGTAGAATCACGTAAAAAATCATACACAAAGTTCAAGAGATAAATTGTCAAAATTTAAAACAAATATTATACATTTGTCTTTTAACAAAAGGTGTCCAATAAATTGGCTAATTTGTAAGAGAAATTTATTAACCAACCATATGGATATAATATAGATTTTATCTCCAAGCTAAGTTATGAGGCCACCATGGTGAAGAAACCAACAATATGCTTATAGCACACTCAATATAGACCCTTTTCTCTTATGAATTAACAAATATTTCTCTACATAATAGTTGAGGCACCTCAACCAACAATCGATCAACCATAAAAATATATTCGTACAACCATACATAACACAAGTTGGAGATTTTGTTTCTCTACCATATAGTCTCTAAGGAAATCACAACTAGCATCAATGTAGCTAGGGAGACTCCAACTGCATATTTATTTCTTAGTGTTGGTCCTAAAGTCTGCACTTGACTGCTAAAGGGAAACGCTAGGCCACCTCAAGTTTAGAATGGCTGGTTTTTTTAAATGTTTTGGTCAGTTAGAGGGTTGGTTTTACCAAGACAAGAGCATGGCTGGGTTGGAAAACTGATAAGGATGAGGGTCCTCCTTGGTTGGTGGAACACTAGTGACAGACAAGTGAAATAATAGAGGTAAAAGCAAAGGGAAACAACAAACCACTCAATGAATAATCTGTTGCAAGAAGTGTAATACTTAAAATATCATTTCAAGACATTAAACATGTATCAAAACACAATTACTCCCACAAGTTGCAATAAAAACAAATCTTCATCAAAGAATAGTTGTTATCAAGGGTTCCATATTAATAAAGACAAGTTATACAGTAGCTGAAGGAAAAGAAATGTACTTCGCACAAATCAAAACTGTATTCAAGATAAGAAACACATATGAATTTGGATGAAAACACACTGTCATCAATAGTATCTTCACAAGGTAGAGAGATTTAGTCCATGCACAAAATGGGTCCAACCAGTTGTTGCATTGATCTCCCTTCCCAAAAAACTCAACCCTCAAAACATACAGAAACTACATATTTATCATAAATGTAGAGGCCCTCGACCAGTGTGGAACTGAGGCTTAGCTCTACTCGACTACAAAACAAATTATTAACTTAACTAAAACACACTGTTGGAGTATGTTAATGAATACTCCGAACTTGACTTAGAAAAAAGGAGTGGTTCTTATCACATGAAGAAGACCACTTACTATGCCTTAAACTAAAAGAGTCGTAAACTAAACAATTGAAAACCGCTACTAGCAATGAAACTGGACTGATGCATGAGTTGGAGCCAACTGAGATCTGACAGAAATGACCAAGAGTGAGAAAACTGAGTTCTGTATCGATCATGGCATGCAAGTGCACTGTTGGAGACCACTGGAGACAACTGGAAGAGTGGCCAGGTCTTTGCCCCACTTATCTTTTTGAGGACATAAGCAAGTTGTGTTGAGATTTTCTGGAGTCTGGACGTGTAGTTCCTCTGTTCCTAGTTTGGCGCCTCTTTTTTAAACCTTTAACCTTCATCATTTAGGGACTTCGGGAATTCGGATATTTGAGGTTCGGGAGATTCTGAGTGCAACGTATGAACATTTCTCGGATGGCTAAACTCTCAGAGTGATGTGGTGACCTGACGTCATATCGTTGACTTGTCATGAAAAGAGAGGGGCATGTGTCACCTGGAAATGGCGTGGATGATGCAATCAAAGGGCTTGAGATGAGTGCCATGTGTCATGATTGATGAGTTCCACATGTCTTTGACACTTCAACACTCCAGAGCTTTGGAGAACTAGGTTTTCTCTGCATCTAAATCTTTCAGAGTGTTAATCTCGCAAATTCACTAATCTGTTCTTATATTAGACCTATTAACCCGAGATTAATGCTTTAATCATTAAAGGATTTCAGGAGTTCGAAACTTCAGGAGACTTGTAGTGACATGGAAGTTAGGGCCCACTCCGGCACTTCAGGGCTCTGGAACTCCATAACTTCGAGAGTTTTGGATTTTGAAACATGAAAATATCCCAGAGTGACTTTCTCTCATAGTCATTTACTCACATTTACTGTTAATTGGACTGTGATTACTTTAACCATTAATTTCAATGACTTCGGGACTTCGGAAGTTTGTCCCTTCCGCGATTTAGGCCTATGTTGAGTTGAAAAACTCCCGGAGTAGTACGGGCCTAGAATGGCGTGTCTCAGAAGGAGAGTGACATGTGTCACTCGAAGTTGAGTAGATTATGTGGTCCAAGGTGCCTGAAATGAATTCCATGTGTCATGACTGATGGACGCCACGTGTCAGCACCGATGAGTGCTACGTGTCTTCGACACTTTGGGGCTCTGGAACTCCGAAACTTCGGGAGTTTTGGATTTTTAAACATGAAAATCTCCTGGAGTGAATTTCTCCCAGAGTGATGCGGTAGTGAGGGTCCACTCTGGCACTTCGGGGCTCCGAAACTACGGAACTTCGACACTTTGCTTGCTCTGGACCAAAACCTATTGGATGAACAAACTTGCAGAGTGACGTGGTAGTGAGGGCCCACTCTGACACTCCGGGGCTCCAAAAATCTGTGTTCGTCGTTAAACCTCACGCGATGCTGAAAACCCTGAATGCACAAAAACCGTCGATCTGAGTGGCCTGTTGGATCTCCATTATTGCAATTTTAACTTGTATGTTCCCACCATCTGAGCCCTAAATGACTTCTTTTGAATGATGTGTTTTTTTTCTCATGGTTGTTCCCTGTGCATACAACATACTTGGTCAACCTGCTGTGAGCTCAATCAATGACAAACATGATGACAATCATTTTGAACCAAATCATGGCTTGTAATTATCTTTCAATAAAAATAAAAACAAAATGTGTGAAGACTCAATCAAGAAAGAAATGACAAAAAAACAAGTCACTTAGTAATGGGAAACCGACTTTACCAACCGTAAGAGGAAAATTTTGATGAAGGCATAGGGAAAAGAGAGAGGAGGGGAAGTGGTGCATACCTAGGTTACAACACTTAGAAAGCCTAATGGAGTAAATATTGGTTTAAAATAAATTAACAAACAACATGTTACGAAGGTAGTGGTTTTGTACTTTTCCCAACCTCATCATTGACACAATCTTTCCATTCTTTGATTCTCGATGTTAGTCCACTTAGTTAAAAGTTTGAGATGCCGATCCATATGAGCATGTAGCATGGGAATTGATAGAATAATGAAAAATGGATGCAATAGAATGAGGTAGGAAAATGGAATTAGAAATTTACATATT